>CM055096.1:23661860-23741272 GCA_029204225.1 Diphasiastrum complanatum | reverse complement strand
TTGAATCCTGATGGATTTTCTCGATCTTTCCACATTTGGCCGAATCTTGATGGATCTAGCTTGATTGGGCTTGATCTTCCTAGGATCTAGTGGTGATGGCCTATTAGAATAGCGTTTCATAACGTGCCACCACCAATCTGGATCTATCTCACTACAGTGGCCAGTACTTGTGCAACCGGCTACCATTGATGGGTGTATCGAACGGTGTCCCATCTAGCTTCTCTAAATTCACGGCTCCATGATTAAGAATTTCTTGATTCGATAAGGACCTTTGCCTGTGAATTTTAATTTTCCCTTGATTCGCCTTGGTTTTATACATCAGGACCAGATCTTCGGAGCGAAGGTCCTTCTTTTGTAATCTGTGATCATGCCATGCTTTGCGTCTTTTCTTTCCAGCTGCTAGTGCATGCCACAGCTAATAGCGTGTTTCACAGAGTTTATGCAGATCTTCATGGCGTAGTTGTAGAGATTTGGATTCATTAAGCCGTTGTGTTGTGGCAATCCTTAATGAAGGGACTAAAAACACTAATGGCATCATAGAATCCTAACCATATACCAATTGGAAAGGTGTTTGATCAGTGCTTCCCTTATATGCTGTCCTAAATGCCCGCAAAGCAGCATGCAACTTATATTCCCAATCTGATCTGCTAGCTTCAACTGTTTTTGTGAGCACGCCACATAGGATCTTATTGGATGATTCTGCTTGCCCATCACCACGAGGATAATAAGGCGGACTGGTTCTATGGATCACAAAGAATTCCTCTAACAGGACCTTAATGGTCTCATTGATGAAATGACTTCTGCGATCGCTAACTAGCTCCACTGGGCATCCAAAGCGCACAATGATATTTTCATAAAGGAACTTGGTAGTGGTCCTAGCATCAGCTACTCTTACTGCCTTGGCTTTGACCCACTTTGTGAGATAGTCCGTGGCCACGATTATGTATCGAGATTGGGAAATCCTTGCTGTAGGGTGAATTGGACAGATGTAATCCAATCCCCACTTTTCAAATGGTGCCTGGGCTAAGACCAGGTGCAGTAGGTCATAATTCAATCTCATTGGTCTCCTCGCCCTTTACACACATCGCACTTTCTCAAGTATTCCTCTGTATCCTTATGAATTGTTGGCCACCAACATCCTGATTGGAGGATCTTGCAAACTATAATGTCGAATGCAAAATGTCCTCCACCCATGCCTTCATGTGAAAGCGAAATGATCTAGCTGGTCTCATGAGGGAGAATACACCGCCGAAGTGTCAAGAATCAGAAATGCAACATCAAGCATTCACCATAAGCAATCACCAAGTAGGGAGGTGGAAGAAGAACACACAATATCACTCTATCACACTAACTTTATACTGAATATAAAATGTACATATAAACCCTGAACCCTGATAGAGAGAAAAAACCTACGAATAGACTAATAGACTAGCCTACGGCTAATTAGAGCTGGTAACAGCTGTCAACATTAATGTACATCGTAAATAGTAACAATGAAGTTTATCATTGATTTCTAACACTCTCCCTCAATGATAAAATTACATTATTCTATTCCTAATAGAGTAGAAAACCTCTCAAATTTATATCTACCTTATGACAATAAAAATATCTACCATTTGATCTTCAGATTTATAAAAAACAAGATCAATGGCTCCATCAAGAATTTTCTCTCGAATAAAATGATAGTGTATTTCGGTGTGCTTGGTTCGAGCATGTAAAATTGGATTTTTGGCAAGGTGAATGATATAGTAGTCGCATCCACCTGTGGCTGACCTAAATCCACAAGCAATCTTCGTAACCATACCGCTTCTCGTGTAACATTGCTGAGTGCTCGATATTCAGCTTCCGTTGATGATAAATCTACTATAGATTGATTTTTGCTGCTCCATGAAATTGCAGTTGTACCATAATTGAATGTATGACCACTGGTAGATCTTCTGTCATCAATATTACCTACCCAATCGGCATCTGTATAACCTACCAACATTGGCGCTTCAGGTTGATCGTACTTCAAACCAAAATTCAATGTCCCTCGAATGTATCTGAGAATACGTTTAGCAGACTTCCAGTGTGCTTGACTAGGATCTTGCATAAATTGACTAACAACACCAACATGATAAGAAATATCAGGTCGTGTGTGTGTCAGATAAATCAAACTACCCACCAACTGTCTATACAAATAAGCATCCACTTTCTCAGATTCATCATATGCAGTAAGCTTCATGTTGACATCCATAGGTGTACTCAAGGGCTTACAATCCTGCATATTGAACTTATAAAGCAAATCTCGTGCATATTTGCTTTGTGTAAGAAAGACCATGTCTTCTTTTTGCCATACTTCAATGCCAAGATAGTAGTGCATCAATCCTGGATCACTCATGTCAAAAGCATTGGAAAGATTTGATTTCATTTCATTAATTAACCTCTCATTACTTCCTGTAATAATCAAATCATCCACGTACAACAAAATGAACACTATATCTGAATCTTGTCTTAGAATGTAAAGATTAGGTTCAGCATCACTCTTTACCATTCCCCTTCGCTTGAAGTGCTCATCAATGCAAGAGTACCATGCTTGTGGTGCTTGCTTCAATCCATATATGGATTTGTTGAGTTTACAAACCAAATGATCTCTTCCTGGCTCAACAAACCCTTTGAGATTGCTCTAAATATACCTCTTCATCCAATACTCCATTAACAAAATCAGATTTGACATCCATTTGCTGGATTTTCCAACCATAGAAAGCAGAAATTGCAATGATAGAACGAATAGTAACCATTTTGGCTACAGGTGCGAAGGTCTCCTCAAAGTCTATACCTTCCTGCTGCTCAAAACCTCTTGCAACTAATCGTGCCTTGTACTTGTTGAGTTGCCCATCCGCTCCATACTTCGTCTTGTAGATCCACTTACATGTGATAGGCGTCTTACCATCAGGTAACTCAACCAAGTCCCACATTTTGTTCTTTGATATAGCCTCCATTTTTGTTTCCATAGCTACACACCACTCCTTGTGTTCCTTTGCTTCGTTGAAAGTTTTAGGTTCTTGAGCCGTTAAGATGGATCCCATTAGGGCTAGATTCATCTCTAATCTTGCAGGAGGTTTTCGATTTCTACTTGATCTTCTAAGCTCTCCCTGCTCACTAGATTCAAGAGTATCTCCCTTCTTTGCACCATCTGTGACTGATAAGTACCATTTAGGTACTCTCTTGGGAATTTCAGCATCAGGCTTGCCTTTGTCCAATGGATTTTCTATATCAAAATCCACTTCCTTCTTGACCTGTACTTTCACTCCCTCATCAAAAGGTTCTGTGATTACTTCAGATTGTTTACCTTGGCCCATCTCGTCAAATGTAGCATCCCTAGAAATTACAAGCTTCTGTGCATTTGTGTCATACATCCTGTATGCCTTGGCCTTTTCATCATATCCAAGGAAAATACACTTGATAGCTTTTACATCCAATTTCCTTCATTTCTCATCAGGAATATGAGCATAAGCATCACAACCAAATACTCTCAAATGAGAAATATTAGGTTTCTTTCCAGTAACAGCTTCATGAGGTGTCTTACCTTCCACAGATTTTGTAGGACACCGATTCAGATGTGCGTAGCTGTGCTACAAGCTTCTACCCAAAAGGATGTGTAGAAATCTCATAACTCTGAAAACCTCTTAAAATACAAGTAGATTGATCTCCCTTAGATAGCTACTCGAGGTAGAGGGGAGTGTAAGATGATTGGACCCCTTCTTTCCCTCCTCAAAATCCTATTGGTTGAGTGACATATGAGGCCTTAATCTTGATTGGACCATTTTGAGAGATTCTAGCTTTTTGATTGGTCACTAGCTCTCATGACAACACATGGAGATGTGTCACTCACCAAATCTAATCATGAAAAATGTAAGTAGCCTAACTTAACTCGAGCTACATCACTTTTGACTTTTGGTCTAATTATGACTTGACATGTGTATAATACTATTTTGCCTCTAATGCCAAATTTGGCCAAATCACATACTTACACTTGGATAGATGGATCCTTTGGTATGCATGTCAAGTGAAGACTAGCCAAGGAATCCTCCATAGCAGCAACCTCACCATATCCATGATAAGACTTCTTTGGTAGAGATAACTTGCCAATTCCATTGAAGAGCATTCCACCAATTTGCCACTATATCCTTGTGCTTCCTCCATGCTTGATGATGATTGGGAGGTTACCTATGTACCTCTTTGTTTTCTTAAGTAGCTATTTTTAATGGTTTTTTTAATTATACCTTCTTACATGCATCAAATACCAGAAATAATGTTTTCCCTTTCTTTTGTCGAATCTCGATAGCTAATTTGCACTAGCATCAACACATACCATATGCAACCTAAAAACTTTTGCTTCCATCATGTACTTTGTAAAAAATTATAATCTATGGTTAGTTTTTTGGAGAAAAAAAAAATGTGCCTAGCCAACAAGATCAAGGCTCCAAACATCAATTACACAACACTGGCATGAAACTCTAGTCTGCACTTTCTTGGACACAATATCAACTCTTGGGTTTGTGCTCAAGTTTGCACTTTGTGGATGTAAGAGCAACCCTTGAGTTGATAGTCAACACAATTGATCTTGCACATCCTTCGTGGATGAAGTAGAACATTAATGAGCTTGACCTACTGTAGAATACAATGTTAAATATCTTAAATCCTAATCGTAAATGAAATCAACACTCAAAGCATTAATAAATTCAAAATTCTTTGTTATGAAGGTTATCAACTATAAACTTTAAATGTAAGCTTTCCTAAAGCCATTCCAATTTCTTTTTTTGTGGAAAGCCTAAAATGAAAATGCCTTTCTATCAAGGAAAGTTGACTATGGAGGGTTACAACGTTACAACACCTTCAAAACATAGGCTTGGGTGGAAGAGAGAGCCACAAATCAAAAGTACAGTAGAAAACTTTTGCGTGAGGGCTTTCCAGGCTTTACAGCTTTAGGCCAAGGAGATTGACCCAAGGGCTTGTGGCCCATGGTTCTAAAAACATAAATGGTCTTGATGGCTATGACTTTCGTGCCATAGAAATCGGCTCCATTTTTTTTTCTCAAATGCACATCTCTACTTTGAGCAATGTTATCTTTTTATTACTAATTGTTCATTATGAACTTGGGCAAATTTCGGTTGTAAGTTACATAAAGCTCATGCTTTGGAAGGTGTAATGTTTTTGTCTCAAACAACATGGTTTTTATGCTGTGTAATTCTCTCAAAAAGACAAAAAAAAATCCAGATTCTAATGTAATAAAAATCGGTCTAGTTGCGTTCTAGGTGGAACCAACATAATTGGGCCAAATGCACAAGGTAGTAGCATTAACTTCCATCTCTTTCATCGTTTAGGAATAGGTTTTTCACATTATACGAGTTCCACCCTATTATTCATTAATGTAAAACAATGCTTGCTTGACACATTCATAGATGCAACCATTCAAATGTAACTCAACAACAAACAAACTAACCGGCCTCATTGTAGACAACCATTGGTATTAACTATCAAATTATTCAACTTTCCATCGAAAACAAGAAGAGAGAGAGAGAGAGAGAGAGAGAGAGAGAGAGAGAGAGAGAGAGAGAGAGAGAGAGAGAGAGAGAGAGAGAGAGAGAGAGAGAGAGAGAGAGAGAGAGATGTAACTAACTAACAACTATATCAAATTTGAACATAATTAAGTGTGGCACAAGAGCCTCTTATTACAGATAAAGATTGTAGTGACTAGTTACCCTTACGTGAATATCACACTAGAAGTGATGTGCTTATTCTTGAATTAGTGATTGCTGGTATTGACTAATCGCCTCACCATAATTCATTCTAACTAATGGTAGAAATGTACATTCATACCATCCATGCTTTTGAAATGATTCACAATAATTCCTATGTTGCTTCATATGCTTCAATCAGGTAGCAACTCCCATTTTGTTGCCTTACTACATTGGTAGAAGCCTCATATTGCATGGAGGAGTGCGCTTCCAATCATAGATGATGGTGCTAGTTGGGTCCCATGTTGAGGTACGATAATTGAAGGTGAAGGCAAAGGCCCCACCCTCATCTAGCGGTGAAAAAGACTCCATGACAATGGAAAAACCATGATGGAGTCTATCATGTGTTCTACATCATGGAATGGGGGTAGGACCTTGCTTGCATCCTTAGTTAGGGTTACATGTAAGTTGGACGAGCTCTATATGGACGGCTAGAGAATGTGGAGAAGATGGCTTAGGGTTGGATGTAAGTACTGAGGGTTGCATGTAAGTTGGATGAACTCTATATGGAGAGCTAAAGAATGTGGAGAAGATGGCTTGCGGTTGGATGTATGTAGTGAGGGTTGCATTTAAGTTGGATGAGATGTATATGGAGAGCTAGCTAATGTGGAGAAGATGGGTTAGGGTTGGATGTGAGTAGTGAGGGTTGCATGTAAGTTGGATGAGCTCTATATGGAGAGCTGGAGAATGTGGAGAAGATGGCTTGGGGTTGGATGTAAGTTGATGAGCTCTAGATAAAGAGCTAGAGAATCTCGAGATGAGGGTGTGTAGAGGAGCTCTCCACCACCCTAGAGAATCTCGGGATGAGGGTGTGTATAGGAGATCTCCACCACCCTTGGATGATGTTCATAGGACTGTACATGGATATGGAGATGGAGATGCATTTGCAATGAGGTTGGAATTTTAGTGATCCATGTTGCAGCATTGTGGCTCCCACCATCCGTCTCTCTAGCCGCTACATACAAGTCTAGTCGCCACAGATCCAAACGAGTTTTGCTCATTCCTGTCCGTGATCGCCCTCTCATTCGCTCCCTCTGTCCAGCCAGCGAATGCTCCCTCCTATCGCCATGGCCATAACATATTATCGTTCTCCCCCAATCACTCCCTCCCTCCCGCATCGCAAATCCCAATCTTCCCTCACGATCCATCACGTTTCTGGGTCCTCATCATTCATGTGCTGTGAGAGTGAGTGGGATCTCTGGTTGCAATTGTTTATTGCTTCAAATCCAATATTCTGTTCGTTTTAGTACCTCCATGCTCCCTACTTGGTGGGCATGGCGCACATGTCTGCAGCGTGATCACGCTACGCTGGACGTTCCTTTGACTAATCTATGGTTTTATAATCTTCTTCTAGCTGCAGTGCAGGCTGTTCATGCTCACAATTTCCTATTTCAGATCCTAAACTCTCTCTCTCTCTCTCTCTCTCTCTCTCTCTCTCTCTCTCTCTCTCTCTCTCTCTCTCTCTCTCTCTCTCTCGCTCGCTCGCTCGCTCGCTCGCTAGGGCAAGGTGGGAGCTCATCTTCATCAGATCAGGCATTTTTTTGTCATCGATTGGGATATGTGTGCTTATACATGGCGGGGATAGATCAGCTTGGCTCCTCAGGTCGTCGTATGCCTGCTCCATTTCCATTTCATCGACCGGAAGCTCAGCTTGGATCAGACGACAGTGGTAGTAGCAATCCTGAGCGAGGAAGAAAACGAGAGAGGGATAGAAATTACGGTATCATGGCAACAGGTGGTGGCGAAGGTGAGCTTGTTGTGAGGAAGCCAAGAGGAAGGCCTCCGGGATCAAAGAACAAACCCAAGCCCCCCATCATCATCACTCGAGATGCAGGAACCGGGATGCGGCCTCATGTGCTAGAAATAGCCAGCGGATGTGATATCAACGAGAGCATGGAGAGATTTGCTCGGAGGCGGCAAAGAGGATTGTGTGTGCTGGGTGGGAGCGGCTCTGTTTCTAATGTAACGCTCAGGCAACCCTCGGCTCCGGGATCGACAGTGACTTTTCAAGGCCGCTTCGAGATCTTGACCATATCCGGAGCTTTCCTCCAGCAGCCTGCGCCATTTGCCTCTGCTGGGCTCACCATCTCTCTTGCAGGTGCTCAGGGACAGGTCTTGGGTGGCAACGTGGTGGGCGCACTCGTGGCAGCCAGCCCAGTCCTAGTAATAGCTGCATCCTTCCTCGGCCCATCTTACGATCGCCTTCCTCTGGATGATGAGGAGCCTCTGCAATTAGCGTCTGCTTCGCAAATGTCGGTATCTGCTGCTCACGATCCTTGCAACATGGCTCTTTACAGCCTGCCGCAGAACCATCTAGCCATGTCTCAGCTGCCTCCTGATGTTCTAGCATGGGCGACGGGTGGTGGGAGACCACCTTTCTAGAGCTGCAGTGCCGTTTGCCTTGATCTTCCAAAAGAGTCAGACAGCGTAGCATTATCTTCAATTCACAAGAACTGATGGACAATCTGAAGATATGAATTTGAGTCTTTAGTCATGCTGGGCTGCTTTGATTGATCGATGCCGCTTGAGTTGAACTCGACATAATCACAAAAGGGAGCATTTTTTGATGTTCCAGAGGATGAAACCATGATTTCGTGCAACCGTCTGTCACACTATTTAATCAAAGATCCAAGTTCAGCTTAATTTGCAGTTGAGCTTGAACAAAAAGGAGACTGACTGCTCAACAGAGCTTTGATCTGAGGACTTTGGCTGTCTTGTTAGGAGTATAATCTCGAAAGCTCATACGCTATCATGAGAATGGTATTCTAATGTGGGACGGGCGTCAACCGCTCAATCTTCTAGCGTAATCATCAACCCGTAAGCTCATAGCGCAACATTCAATGGGCTAAGAACCAGCATTTTAAGATTTCAGTTTTGCTAATAACACTTCCAGAGAAATATGAGTGATTTTTTGCTGCAGTGAACGTCGCTTATTATAAAAAGACCGCATGCAGCTAAGCAGTGGATACACGAGGAGGTCTATTCTGCGGTAGCAATTCGAGAGAGATTAAGCAGGAAATCAAAGCCTGGAGTGCAAATCTTCTGTGTTCATCGTTCTGTTGGACGTTCAAAACCTGTCCCCTTAGACTTGCAGATTTTCGCATTTACACAGATTAGGTTTGAAGGTGAGCGACCTTAGGAAAAGCAGTTACTACTTAATGCAGCTAACAACTAGAATCATTCCTGTGTATTTGCAATCGTCTTTTTTATATTCAAGGATGCTGCTGAGTACAGGCCCCATCTGTAAACTATGAGTTTCCTAGTGTTTCTTACTATACTTGTGTTTGAGTTTTCATTTCTCTAAGCTTTTGGTTTGTGTAATGTTACAGTCACATTTCATGCTCCTGATCAACGATAGAAAAAGTGAGGCCTTTTTGCTAACGTGTTTCTGATGTAATGGTCGTGCAACGACTCTACAGAAGAAAATCTACAGTCGAAACATAACATTCTATGTAACAGAATTGACATTGTTGACATGTAGCTGACTTACAAGTGGAAGTATTGTGGAATGTCATCTTTAAGAAGACATTGATGATTGCAGCATGATTATGATTTTTCTGAATTTGGACATGTCTCAATGAAAGCTCAGAAAGCTCAGAGTTCCAATAACATTCTGATGTCTACGTCTTTGCTTCAAACTGATGCCAAAACGCGTGACACGTTTTCAGTGAGCTTGGTATTCTTCTCAAAGAAGTACAGTTTGAAAGACCGCGAGAGTAAGACCGTTGCGTGATGACACTACATGCGAACAACAGTTTATTTCACGCTTACAAGAAGTTGACTCATCCAGTTACTCATAGCAGTCACTAACCAAACAGTCATAATATATTTTTGCTCTCTGTCAATCTGCTTGCACCTTCAGGAGTTTACGACGTTACAATGAGAAAAATGGCTAACTGTTTTCTTGTGGTGCAAGGCGTGCATTTATCTAAGCTCATGCACACTAGTCTTTTGCTCAAAGAGCTAGTCACCCGATGCTCTGATCTGTATGAGTTGCAATTCTGGGCATTCCATAAAAGACGAGCAAGAGAGTGTTGAAACATGGATTATAAGATTGCAAAAGGTGGAAGGTATGAAATAATGAGAAGCAATGTAATAAGAGGGGGGAGGAGATCATAAGGGAACATAATGATAGGGGAGGTGCCATGGTCAGATGGAGAGAAGGTGAAAATTTGTTGCTTTACAACATTGCTCCATTGTACCTAAGGAACTTTGTGAGATCTTTAGAGAAGTCCCTATCATTGTGAGTATTAGATGTAGTATCATTGTTGTAGCCTTGTCTTCTCATAACTTCCATCATCTTTATATAATCTCCGCCGTCTCATTGTCATTCTCCTCGTATCTTGGATACATTTAATGAGGCCATTTTCTTTTGCATTGCCCTAGTTGCTTGCTTCATCAGGGAGTTGCTTACTCCAATCATTCATATTTTTCTATTTAGTTAGTTTTATTTGATTTACCCATTGTATATTGAGGTATTTGCATGAATTGTAGTAGATCTTAAAAATGTAGGGTTCAGGGCTTATGGCTCAAGCCCCCCCCCCCCCCCCCCCCCCCCCCCCCGCCCTCCCCAACTTTAGCAAGTGAAACTATATTTCCTAGCTAATTCTATGTCAAGACCTTGTCTAGATGACACAAAACAAATGCCTTGTTATTATCACAAAGAGAAGCCTCCACTAAGGACCATATATTGAGAATAGTATCCAATATCTTTTTACCCTTGACAAATCCGATGAAAAGCATTTGAGTGAGGACATGACTAAGTCTAACGGCTATGGTTTTGGCAATGATGTTGTTGAGCATGATAAGAGGTTTAAAGTCCTAGAAACAACTTGAGTAGGTACTTTTAGGTCAAATTTCACACCACCTTCATTGTTTTGGAAAGTGAGCCTTTTAGAGACAAAAGCTTGCTACAATAGAGTAGTCATATTAGTGCAAGAGAAAACCATTATAACCTAGAATCAAGAGGGAGGATTTCATCTAATCCTTTTTTTTTTTTAATTTTTAAACTTTTGGTAGCACATTTCAATTCTTCCTTTTTAGTGGGAGATGTAGCTTCTTCATCATTGAGAGGACAAATGGCTCGATTGAGTGAGAACGACAATTTATCAACATAGTTGCTAATCTTTTTTAACAAACTCCCTTCATGGAGTGAAAGGAATTGCACGCATGTTTCTTTTAAGGTAGTCTGAAGAAGAAACTAAATGTCAGGTTTATTATTTTAGCCAATTGAGTGTGGGAATGGGAGACTCCTAATATTGTATCTTTTCACCTGGACAAGCAATCATTTGAATGGCTCCTTGTGACATAGGTCAAATTTGTGATAAGTACAATGACAATAACCATAAATTGTCAAGAGCTTCCAATAAGCTTCCAAGCATGTGACATCTAAACCCTACTTTACAATAAAATAATGTCAAAATAATATGTACTTTGTACACAGTTGACCTATCATTGACTTTAACAATCCCCCTTAATGATAAGCTTGTTTTAAACTACCCAATGTCAACGTGACTCTCATGGATTAGACATCAACTGCTCAATACTCTAACAACATACATAATGCTAGGTTGTGTGATAGTAGGATAGCTCAATGAGCCAACCAATTCTCTAAAGAGAGTTTCATCTACATCATCTTGTTCAACAAAACTTGCCAGCTTCATGCTAGGTTCCATAGGATTGAATACAAGCTTACAACCAACCATAAATACTCAAGCGATTCACTTAAGTTCAGAGATAATTATCTAGTTGTGAGTACCATGCTCTTTGTAATTGCTTCAAGTTGTACAATGGTTTTCTGTTAAAACTTATGTCCATAATTTTCCTTGTCCTTGACTACAAATCCTTGAGGTTGTAAATCACTTCTTTAAAACTATGATTCAAGAATGCACTTTTGACATCCATTTGACAAATAGGCTAGCCAAACATAGATGAAGTAGCCAACACACAATGCATGGTAGTTATTTTAGCTATAGGTGTGAAAGCATATTCATAGTCAATACCTTATTCTTGTTTGTACCCTTTGGCCATGCCTTGTCTTGTATTTATTCAAGGGACCTTCCAACACGTACTTAAATGTGTATATCCAACTGGTTCCAATTAGCTTCTTGTCTTAAAGATGTTTGACAAGTTCCCATGTGTCATTCCTGAAAGTCGAATAATTTTTTTCATGCATAGCTTGCATTTAAAATTCATTAGTTGATGCTTTCTCAAAGCTTTTAGGTTCAATAGTGTTAAGGACCAATGCCATCAAAGCAAGATTCACATACAAGTTTTGGTTCTCTAGGTCTAAGTGAATTGTTGGCTCCTTCTTCATTAGTTTTTGGTAGCTCACTATCTTGATTATCTCCAAACATTTCAAAATACCAATTTGGGCATCTCATAGTAGCAATAGAATTAGTTGACTTACGTTCATCATGTGACTACAAATGTGTAGAAGACTGAGTAGTAGAATCACCAACAAGAGATTTATCATCAACATCATGAGAAAGAAAGCTTTACCAATAAAGTCCTCATCATCTTCAAGAATGAACACTGGCTCTCTTGCATGATGAGGTAGATTGGAAGTCCCTTTCTCATCAAATACCACATCATGACTATGATATGTTTTTCTCATAATAGGGCAAAGAGTTTGTAATTTTTAGACCCAATGAATAATTGAAAAATACAAATTTGACAATTTTTAGCACGCGTTCTTTTTTTTTTAACTCGCCAAGTAAATGCATGTAAGTTGTTACGTCCATGTCCACTACTAAGGATTTGGAATAGTCCATGACATGGATATTCGATTCTCCAATGTTTGAGGTGCATTAGTTAAGCCTTCAAAATACATCTTTCAATTGTAATATTTGGGTGATTATTTCTAGAATGTGATGGATTATGTGGTGTATTTTGGTGCTATTTTAGGTCTTGGGAAAAATGCTTTTCAGGGATAAATGTCTATTGCATTACAACATATCATAAACAATGTGTAAATTTATGTGTACCTTTTTTCTATCTCGCAGAAAGCTGACATTGGATTAGAAACTTTCTACAAAGATACAAAGAAAATCACAACTTACAGAAGCATAAGTTTATCCCCCTCTTTAAAAAGAAGTGGGGGGGGGGGGGGATGACTTCATCATTCCCAAATTTTCTACTATTTCTATCTAACCAAATGTTCCAAAGAATGATGATTCTAATGCATTGCCAAAAAGTGTTAACTTCAATGAAACATTGGGTGATTTTTCTTATTTCAAAAATCAAATCCAAAAGCTGAAGAAATTCCGTTTCGATTTCTTGTAGAAAATAAGACTTCTTGGTACAATTATTCTTAGAATATCTAAATATTCTAAAATACCACAATTTTGTCATCTAATATATCTAGGAGATCCATCAAGTTTCAGACAATTATAACTCAAACCAGAGTACTACAGTTACTCTAATGAGTTAACAGTCCCATTTCTAGCACCATATGCAAGAAATCATCAACTATCTGAATCTTAATAGATTTATCTATCTCCTATAAATCTGGAGATAAGACTGACCTTTGCACACAAGCACTTATAAATTACAATCTGTAAGGTAAGCAGATTCCTCATAAGTAACAAATACTAAATGAAAATGCCTATGAGATCCACACAATCTCAAGTATGTGCTGGAGTAAAGGGATTTAGAGTTCAATCAACATGTCTAAATCCTTGACTCACCCAATTGATCAAGAATTACTCATTATCTTAAGAATCCTCACATTTCCTTATAATCTTCAAATGACCTTTAAGTATCAATTTATGATCCATCAATCATAAACATTTAGAATCTCATGATTCGTCAATCATAATTTACAAGATTCCAAAACCATACTTAATCATTGAAAGATACTGGAGTATATACACAACATACAACTCAGGAAATATATAAAAATCATTCTGAAATCTTTTCCTCAAGGAAAATAATTGGACTCCAAGAATATTCTTTCAACCCGATTCTTAACCAGATTATGAGTTCCAAATTCTACAATCAACCAGTAATCAAAGACCATTTTATACACATGTCTTTAACAAGATACCTTTATAAAATCACCTAGAACAATTTCTAGAGATTTCAAAGTTCTACTGAATTCCAAAATTCAATTTACCATTCTTGGCACCATTAGGATCCAATATCCAATTGAGCGCTCTGTTACACAATTACTAATGAATCGAGTTTATTTCTCAACTGAGAAATACTCATCCAAGAATTCAGTATCCTATGCACACAATTCCTTGATGAATTAGAATGACTCATAAATTATGTGTCTTACAAGCAAGAGTTACAACTCTTAGGAATAAGGTTCTTTACAGTACAAATGTGAACCCAGTGTCCATTTTTGCTTTATGTGACAATTTCAATAACAAATAGGGTCAATTCATGGCCCTATAGATATTCAAAATAATTTGAATTTAATGAATCCAAAAAAACCGGTGCTATGCAATTTCCTTACAGGCATTATTAAACAATCCCAATCACACAACACTATCACATTTACCTACTTATGTGTTTCATTTTCTTCTTCCCTTAGATCGAGCTACCACCTGTCAGGAGACTAACTAACTAGTTGATTAGCGTTACTAGTCTTGTGATTCTGCGTTTAGCCATCTTGTAAACTCCACACTGTGGAGGTTGTTTTCCTTCGGTTTGTGTTCTCTGTTTAAAGTGTCTTTTCGTTGCATGGACGAACACTTTTCTTTCGTCCTTCGTTTTGTCTTCATGGAGTGCCAAGGAATGGTTGCATGAGTTCGCCATTTCCAACATGCACACCTATCTGGACTATTTTTGAGAAATCGCACACAACATTTCAAACTCACCCACTGTCATATAAACAGGTTTGCAGTTTGAAATCACAAAAAATTTGAAAGAAATTTAGGTGTGACCCATAAAAGCCTTAATTTTTTTTCAAAATACTGAGGTTCAGAATTCGCACACTATATCTTTGATTAAGTCAACTCTGTTCTGAGTTCTTAGTAGCTTGTGCGAATTCTATTTGTGTCTAAAAATCAAGAAAATCCAGAGACGTGGCAAGTTTTACCTTATTCAGTGTAAAAAAATGAAGCTGGAAGCTTGTGTAGCTACATCATGTTTGATGCATTTTGTAAACTTGTTAGGAGAACATGTGAATAATCCTCTAAGGACATTTATATCCATAATAAAATGTTGAGCCTCATTGGATCTAAGATTACCGTTATATAAGACCAGAGAAATGATGCAAAATATTTGTTATTTTAGCATGCATAGTCTTTATAATCTTGGTATGTTAATCTTTGTGATTTTATTAACATGATGGATCTTTGTGATCATTATGAGGCATGGAGGCCTTAGGGTTCTCAAGAACGAGCAACTATTTTCAAGAAGAAGGGGGTTTAGGATCAAGGATCTTCTTCAAGCATGGAAGGAACCAATGACATTGGTACTAGGATGGTGGAATGCTCTTCACAGTGACTGGGAATGGCTTTCCATCAAGGAGAATTTATCATGTATGTGGTAATATTGCATCAACTTAGGTTTATTGGCTAGTTTTCTCAGTAAGTCCCTTCCAAAGGATCCATTTAAGAAGCTAAGATTATCTCTTAAAGTTATGGACAGATCTACGATACCTTTATCAAGCTGATTTCTAAGGAGTCTGAAAAATGCATTGTACTCGTTACAGAATAATGTCCGAATCATTGTTACAAAAGATGCCTGTCAGGGCGTTGACTCCATCATTGATGATTGGAAGTCAGTTGATCAGTGCATTGGAATCGTAAGATAAAATACATACAGTCCCACAGAAGGTAGCCGTTATTTTAACAATATGTGGGTCGGATTTTGTTAATTAACAATATCAGAAAATATACAAAGGTTCGGATAATTTACAATGGGTCAGATAATTTACAAAGGGTTGGATTTACTAGACCCGATCCAATCCGTCCGATCCAAAGTCGCGGCCCCAAATATTTTTCGCCTCGATCCGATCTAATCTGGGGTCAGAAAATCTCTGTTTGATGGGACACATGCTTTTTGAATGTACTTGCTAGCATCTTGCATGTATTTGATACATAATGATTGTTTGCTCTAAAAAAATGAGCTTAACCTTGCATAGAATGAGATTTAGCTAGATGGACAACATTGAATTAATATTGTCTTAGAAAAGAACAACATAGTCTACACAAAAATAGATCATATTACATAGTCAAAAAGAAATAAAATTGACTGCCAACTAAATTGTGTAAATAAATGAATACCTCCACTTTTCTATAAATTCATAGTTTTCAAAAACAATTGAGCTGAAGTAGATATTTACATGTAGTCACTAGTACATATTTTATCTAAAGTCTATTTTGTTATTCAATATTATAGAAATCATTAACATCCTGTTGCCGAAAAACAATGTATCATCCACATATAAAGTGATAATGATAAACGAATGCTGCACTGCGTCGAAGTAAACATTAGAATCTGAAGAGCTAGGTGTATAGTCATGATCAATAAGGAAAGTATTGATCCTTTGAACCCATGCTCGAGTAGATGGCTTCAAGCCATAAAGTGCCTTATGGAGTTTATACACATAATTATGTTTACCCTCGATGATATTTGCACCTGTAAATGTCCTCTTCAATAACTCCATTGAGATATGTTGTCTGTACATCCATTTGATGTATTTCCAAATCTGCTGCAGCGGCAAATGATAGCAAAAGTTGAATAGAAGAATGCTTGATTGCTGGACTAAAGGTCTCAATGTAATCGATGTTATATACCTGGGAAAATCCTCTGGCGATAAGTTGTGCCTTTCTCTTGTTGATGCTTCCATCTGCATTGCTTGTGCTTTGAAAATCCATTTGCAATCAACTACGTTTCTACTAGTTGGTAGTTCGACAATCGTCCATGTCTGGTTCTTGATAAGAGATGAATACTCTTTATCCATAGCTTCTTTCAAGAGATCTGAATCAGGCTGACTGAGTGCCTCTTCGATAGACGTCGACTCATGAACAAGATAGGCTGTAGACTCGTCGATATACCTTTTAGGTGGTCTACTTGCTCTTGAATATCTTCTGGGTAATAGAGGAATTTGATCATTTCCATCATACCGTAGTTGTTGAATTGCAACATCATCATCTTTTGATTCGCCATTGATTTGTTGTTCGTCAAGAGTAGATGAGCTTGGACCTTTAATGGGAATAGTCGACTGAGGAACTGGAAAGTTCAATATTTCAGGAGAATCTGACAGGTCGACTACGTGGGCATTGCCTTTGATGACATCCCGACTAGTGAATATATTCGACTCGATGGGATTGAACAACTTGTAGGCTTGATCTGAAGTAGTGTAGTTGATGAAAATACATTTCATACTTTGGAAGTCAAGCTTCTTCCTGAGATTGTGAGGAATATGCACAAAAGTAGTACATCCAAAAACTCGTAAGTTTGATAGAAAAGGTTTGGTACCTGTCCAAACTTCGAATGGTGTTTTGTCTGAGAGACCTTTAGTAGGACATCTGTTCTGAATATAGGTTGCTGTTGAAATAGCTTCAGTGCAGAAGGACTTCAGAAGTGTTGCATGTGATAACATGCACTTTGCCGATTCAACTAAGGTTCTATTCTTTCTCTCAACAAGACCATTTGACTGAGGCGAATAGGAGGTAATGTATTGTTGCTCAATGTCGTTGTTAAGGCAGTACTCCTTGAAGTCGGTGGAGATGTATACTCCCCCGTTATTTGACATTAGTGCTTTGATTCGTTTACCAGCTTGATTCTTAGTTTGCTCTTTGAATTATTTGAATTTGATAAAAGCCTCTGATTTCTGTTTAATGAAATAAATAGTTATTCTTCTAGAGAATTAGTCAATAAAAGTAATGAAATACTTTGCATCTAGCAATGATGGAGTTTGCATAGGTCCACACAAGATAGCGCAATAGCAACTCTTAAATGAATCTCTAAAAGACTGAGCTAGAATGCTCAAGAGAGTTCAAGTTTGAAAACTTGATAGAGAGCTAACTACAATACTTTCTGATTGTGAATGATCTGCTTGATGAGAGCGCAAGAAGCATCGTGTAATAACACTCAACTCCTTCACAATTCACAATGTTGATTCGTTGAACATTGAAAAGATGTATGAACATATGATTTATACTAAGTAATTAGATCGTCAAATGCGATTGCCAGTTGGCTGGTGTCCGCTGGCATTCATCCAGTTCCTTCTCAGAAATTGATTGCTAATAAGGGGTGAAAATTGGTCGTAAACAGTCTGTCTACATAAATGAACTAAAAATGTTATTCTGCAGAAATGAACCAAAACTGTCACAGTCGACAATGTGCAAAAAGGCGACAGTGTCGGCTTTTTGCGAAAAAAATGATAGTGCCTTAAAATCTCATTTTCTTAATATTGGGGTAGCTCCACAATTTGCCAGTGTCATTTCCTTAACATTTGAGGCACTTTGAAAAATGCAAAAAATGCAACTCTACAGGTTTACTCGCAAATCTTGATAGACGAAAAATGCGAAAAAGGACCACTGTATTTTTACACATAATTCTTGACAAGCGACATTGTCGCTAAAATGCAAAAAATGCGACACTGTAATTTTACTCATAACTTTTGATAGGCGACACTGTTTGGATTGTAGAGAGAGAAAATGCGACACTGTTCTCAAACTTTGTGTATTTCTACAGACTGTGTAAAAACACTTTTAATTCTACAAACTGTATAAAAACATGGGAAAATCCATAGAACTGGATAAAAAATAGATGAGGATTAAAACCGATTAGTCAATTAGTAAGAAGGAGAATAATCCAACACCTTGTGCCTCTCTTGCCATCCCACGTGTTGTAGCGATACGGCCCTCTGTCATGGCTCATACCAAGCAGACAACACGGCTGTCGACCTTTGTCCCTCCTCCTTGTCCTACTAAAAGAAGGGCAGTAGGAACTGTCAGGGGAGTGGGTTGTCCTCAGAGACCATGGCTTTGGGACATTAGGAGATTGCAGAGGACCACCCATCTGCTTATTCCCCGTGCTCCAGGCAAGTGACAAAGAAACTCTCACATGATGTTCGCTGGAACATCACAGCCTTGGAAGCCCTCCATACAGCCTATGAGGACTTTCAAGTAAAGGCTTTTGAGGACTCAACCCTCTACATGCTGCATTCCAAGAGAGTTACGCTTATGTTGCTGGACATGCACCTTGTCATGAGGCTCAAGAGTACATACAACTAGATTTTTAGGAGTGGTTTACCACTAGGCCACCACCAGTAGAGATAGGGCCCGTTCCTAAACGAAGGAGGAGGAAACAAGCCAAACGTTCTAGGCCTTGACAAAGAGTTATTATCAGTCAAAGCCAGTTACCATCACTCCTCCTATCTCTCGTGCTTTGGCTGGACCATCAAGCCCCGTCCAACGTTCTTCTCCACCCACCACCCCTAACTACTCCTCCATCCGCTCCTCGGTTTCGTCGATTTCCACTCCTTGTTGAAAATTGTCACTTCTCACTTGACATTGGTTCATGTAAATATTGATCAAACATTAGAATATGTTGATGATATGATTTCACACGTGTGGAGCATGTTCCCATGTGTGAAAGGATGTACTTTTCATGTTTGTATATATCCAAATTGATTTTGTATCATTCTAGTTAGTGTGAACATGAAATGACTAGTTTTTAGTCAAGTTGACTAGTCACCTACAAATTAGCTTTTCCTTGCATGTGCATGAGTAAATGCTCCCACATGGCAAGTGGATGTTCACATGCGTGTATAGAGTACTAGAAGATAAGAGTTGACCATTTTCCTTAGATCCTATTTTGTAGGGAATATTCCTATATTCTAGGAGACTAGCTTTTTGGATTTTAGTCATATTCTAGAAGGTCAACTATTGGATAAGGATCAAGGATGGATCAAATGGATAGATATGAGTGATGTGGCACTCTTCACACGTGTGAAGGCCTGCTGGACTGTACCAGACTCATGGATGTACTTGATCCATAAAAGGATCATCATTTTGCTAAGAAAATTGATGAGACTTTTGCACTCTACACTTTTGTGAGATTTCTAGTCATTTGTCTTGTGATTTTTATGCATGATTGCTATCTAGTATCATTGTACTTGTTGTTTCAGGTGCAGGCCGTACAGTGGACAGTACTCCACACGTGTGAAGCCGCTCTCACTAAAAAATGATGTGTTGATCCATTGCTCTTGCTTAAATCCAAGTGTAGTGAATCTAGATCAAGATCTAATGTGTAGAACTTGATAGATTCATTGATTAAGCAACCAATAACTCTCTATGATTGTAAAGTACAATCATTATTGTCCTAAAAACTGTAAAATTTATCATGGTATCAGAGCTAAGTAAGAGAGTGATCATTGAATCATAAATCTTGTAAAGATCATTGGCAAAATTTGTTTTTTGGCCAATACTAGTGAGGGCGAGTTCTTCTAGAGTGATAGCTTGTAATCATTTGGATCAAAACGACTTGGAGGCTGTGTATGTACTTTTCACACGTGTGAAACCGTACAGCAACTTTCAATTCAAGTTACTTTGTGTTTTTTGGTCCCAAAATCACAATACTAGTTCATTTTTGGTGCTTTTTGAAGCATAGTATTGATCTAGATTCATTCTAACTAATGCCTATGACCAAATAGTGTTTTGGATCATTGAAGCATTTCTTTTTAGAGTCTAAGATCAGATCTAAGAGGCTGATTTGTTCAGATCCTTAGTTGAAGTGAAATCTCTAAGAAAAGTGTAAAGCGATTTTTTTTTGTGAGAGTGAAAGCTAGAAATTTTTGGTAAGATCTTTGAGTATCATTCAAGCTTGTGTGTTAGTTTGATAGAGACAAGCCTATAGGCATTCTAGTAAGCTTTAGGCCACTTCATAGATCTTTTAAAATTCAAAAATCTTTGTGATTTTTAAAAGATCATTCATTCTAAAATGTCATCCATGGGTGGATATTTGATGGAACCAAGTGAGAGACTCACTTCCACAAATTATTCCATTTGGAAAGTGAGAATGGAATCACTCCTAGTGATCCATGATCTATATGACATAGTTCAAGGAGTAGAGGAAGAGCCTCAAACTCCCCAAGAACAAGCCAAATACAAGAAGAGAGCAAGATTAGCTCTACATTGCATAAAGTTAAATGTATGCAATGACCTCTTGAAAGAGGTGTCTTCTTGTACCTCATCCAAAGAGGCTTGGGATTCATTAAAGAGCATTTATGAATCCAACAATACTTCAAGAATCCTCATGCTAAGAAATCAAGTTTTCCAAAGCATGAAAGGAAGTGGAGAGAGTGGACAAGAGTATGTTCTTAGGATCAAATCTCTTAACAAGGAGTTAAGTGCAATAGGAGAGAAGATCCAAGATCAAGAACTAGTACAAATCATTTTGAATGGTCTAAGTGATGAGTTTACCAACTTAGTCCAATCATTTGCCATTCAAGACTCTCTTCCATCCATTGAAAAGTTGCACAATGTTCTTGTGGCCGAGGAGAGTAGGCTTCTACACCTCAAGACAAGAATGGATAGCATGTCACTTAATGGAGGAGAGGAGAAAGCTAACTTTACATCTAAAGGCAAGAAAAAGCAAAATCCATTCAAGAAAAATCAAGGCAAGGAGGCCGAGATGAAGAATGGAGGATCTACCTCCAAAGGCAAAGTGAAGAACAAGGCAAAACTAAAGTGTTTCTTTTGTGGAAAGAAAGGACACTTTGCCTCAGAATGCTACTTGAAGAAGAATCAACAAGCCAAAGGAGATCAAGGGAACATTGCTCAAGAGGAAGAATATGAGGATGGATTCAACACATCCTTAATGGTTGCATCTACACCAACTTCAAGTCAAGACACATGGTGGATAGATAGTGGGGCTAGTTCCCACATGTCCTTTAACAAGCATTATTTTTCTACTCTTCTATCTTGTAATGACTCTAAGAAGTCAATATACACTGCTAGTGATCAAGCATGCAAGATAGATGGCATAGGATCTATACCTCTTTGTTTAGGCACATCTAAAAGGATAGATCTAGATAATGTTTTGTATGTTCCTACCATTTCAAGAAACTTGCTTAGTGTAGGACAATTAATGGACAATGGACTAGATGTACATTTCAAGAATGGAGTTTGTTCCATCTTGAAAAATGATAAGTGCATAGCTAGTGGCATTAAGCAAGGTAGACTTTTCAAGTTGGATGCTAATGTTGCAAGTGAAAGTGTGAACTTGGCTAGGGAGGAGCTAACTCAAGTGGAGCTTTGGCATAAGATATTAGGCCATCCTAATCTTCAATCTATGGAGTCAATGGCAAGCAAGGAACTAGCTCTCGGCCTACCAAGAGCTTTCAAGAAGTGTGGAAAAATGTGTGAGGCATGTGGCCTTGCAAAGTCACACAAATCTTCTTACAAGAAATCTTCATCAAGATCTCTCTCTCCCTTGGATCTCATACATTCTGATGTACATAGTTTTTCACATGCAAGTAATGGAGGTGCCTTGATGTATGTAACTTTTATAGATGATTGTACTAGATTCACATGGATTGAGTTACTATCAAAGAAAAATCTTGTTTATGAAGCTTTCATTAAGTTCAAGTCTCTAGTAGAGAAACAACTTAGTACTTCTATCAAAGCACTAAGATGTGATAATGGAGGAGAGTACACCTCCAATAAAATGAAAGACTTTTGTGAGATCAATGGTATTAAGTTACAATACACTTGTTCCTACACCCCTCAACAAAATGGGGTGGCCGAGAGGAAAAATAGGAGTCTATGTGAGTGTGCAAAGTCCTTGAGGCTTGATGCATCACTTCCCATCTCATTTTGGGGAGAAGCCATAACATGTGCTAATTATTTGTGTAATAGACTTCCTAGTAGTGCTATAGATGGGATCTCACCTTATCAAGCCTTGTTTGATAAGAAACCCAATGTAAAATATTTTAAGATCTTTGGATGTACTTGTTATGTACACATTCCTTTGGAGACTAGAAGGAAAGAAGATGCTACCTCCTTCAAAGGAATCTTTGTTGGCTATGGAGAAAATAGCAAGGGATATAGGATATATGATCCTACATCCAAGAAAGTAAAGGTAAGCAAGGATATACTTTTTGATGAGTCACAATTTGCTAAGAGCTTGTCAAATGGATCTAACCCATTGTGCATTGAAGATCTTGACAAATCCGAGGAGGATCTTGACAAACCCGAGGAGGATCATGACAAACCCGAGGATGGAGATTTGGATCCAAGTCAAAAGGGGCCAAGAAGATCATCAAGGAGCAAGGCCGAGCCCTCAAGGCTTACCTATGTGGACAAGGGAAAGCAAAAGGAAGGCTCTACATCTTCTACCTCTTACTCTTTTTTAGCTACATTGATTGAAGAACCATCATCTTTTGAAGAAGCATGTAAATCTAAAGTTTGGAGAGATGCAATGCAAGTAGAGTATGATGCATTAGAAGAAAATCATACTTGGAATCTTGTAAATCTTCCAAGAGGAAAGAAACCACTTGCATGTAAGTGGATTTATAGAATTAAGTACAATCAAGATGGATCTATTAGTAAATACAAAGCTAGGCTTGTTGCTAAGGGATTTCTTCAAATAAAAGGATTGGATTATGAAGAAACATTTGCACCTGTAGCTAAGCTTGTAACTATTAGATTAATCATTTGCATTGCTACTTTGTTCAAATGGGATCTCTACCAAATGGATGTGACAAATGCCTTCTTGAATGGCTTCTTAGAAGAGGAAATCTACATGATGCAACCCGAGGGCTTCATCAAGATTGGTGAGGAGCAAAAGGTGTGCTACTTAAGGAAGAGCCTATATGGCTTGAAGCAAGCACCTAGAGCTTGGTACTCTAGGTTGCATGATTTTCTCTATTCCCTTGGCTTTGTACTAAGTGCTTATGAACCTTCTTTATATTTCAAATGTAATGAAGGAAAGATCATCATTTTGGTTCTTTATGTTGATGACATCATTATGACAGGAAATGATGATGATGGCATAGGCAAAGTAAAAGTTGACTTATCTAGTGAGTTCAAGATGGTAGATCTAGGCTTCCTAAAGTTTATACTTGGGATAGAAGTGTCTAGAAGTAGCAATTGTACTTTCATAAGTCAATCTAAGTATGCTACTTCCATTCTTGAAAGATTTGGTATGAAAGATTGTAAGGGGATTGACACCCCTATGGAGCATGTTGTGAAAGCAACTAATGAAGGTGATGAAGCATCCTTTGAGGACATCACTCTCTTTAGGAAGCTTATAGGCTCTCTAATCTATTTAACCATCACTAGACCTGACTTAAGTTTTTGTGTAAGCAAGTTGAGTCAAAGTATGCAAGCTCCTTTAATTCATCATTGGAAAAGTGCCAAGAGAGTACTTAGATATGTTTCTAGTACTAGATTTTTTGGTATACTTTATGAAGGATCTAACTTGCACTTGAGAGCCTACTCGGATTCAGATTTTGCAGGTGACAAAATGGATAGGAAGTCCATTAGTGCATTTGCAACATTTCTTTGTGGAGGAGTGATATCTTGGCTTTCCAAAAAGCAAGATACAATCTCACTATCTTCTTGTGAAGCCGAGTACAAGGCATTGACTTCAACAACCAAAGAGCTCTTATGGCTAAGAAGACTCTTGATGGAACTACATGTGCTAGAGGCCGAGGAGATCCCTTACATATTTTGTGACAATCAAGCTTCTCAACAAATTGCTTCAAATCCTATCTTCCATGCTAGAACAAAGCATATTGAGATAGCTCACCACTTTGTGAGGGAGAAGGTACAATCCAAGGAAGTGCAACTACATCATGTACCATCATCCGAATGCATAGCTGATATCTTAACCAAACCATTGTCCAAAGATCCATTTTTTAAGTTAAGATATGCTCTTGGAATTGTAGATAGATGTACACTAGATTTGCCAAGTTAGAAGTGAGGAGGAGTGTTGAAAATTGTCACTTCTCACTTGACATTGGTTCATGTAAATATTGATCAAACATTAGAATATGTTGATGATATGATTTCACACGTGTGGAGCATGTTCCCATGTGTGAAAGGATGTACTTTTCATGTTTGTATATATCCAAATTGATTTTGTATCATTCTAGTTAGTGTGAACATGAAATGACTAGTTTTTAGTCAAGTTGACTAGTCACCTACAAATTAGCTTTTCCTTGCATGTGCATGAGTAAATGCTCCCACATGGCAAGTGGATGTTCACATGTGTGTATAGAGTACTAGAAGATAAGAGTTGACCATTTTCCTTAGATCCTATTTTGTAGGGAATATTCCTATATTCTAGGAGACTAGCTTTCTGGATTTTAGTCATATTCTAGAAGGTCAACTATTGGATAAGGATCAAGGATGGATCAAATGGATAGATATGAGTGATGTGGCACTCTTCACACGTGTGAAGGCCTGCTGGACTGTACCAGACTCATGGATGTACTTGATCCATAAAAGGATCATCATTTTGCTAAGAAAATTGATGAGACTTTTGCACTCTACACTTTTGTGAGATTTCTAGTCATTTGTCTTGTGATTTTTATGCATGATTGCTATCTAGTATCATTGTACTTGTTGTTTCAGGTGCAGGCCGTACAGTGGACAGTACTACACACGTGTGAAGCCGCTCTCACTAAAAAATGATGTGTTGATCCATTGCTCTTGCTTAAATCCAAGTGTAGTGAATCTAGATCAAGATCTAATGTGTAGAACTTGATAGATTCATTGATTAAGCAACCAATAACTCTCTATGATTGTAAAGTACAATCATTATTGTCCTAAAAACTGTAAAATTTATCACTCCTCATGTGTACGACATGAATTCTACTGTAGATAAAATAATATCGGATATAGATAAAAGCTTGATAGGTGATTTTTACAATGAGCTGTGTATTAGATTTCCTGTAGATCCTAAGGACTCATTTTTGGATTCTGAGAGATATATAATTTTTGATGAGTATGTTGAACGAGAGATAGATAGGTTGGGAGGTCAATTTTGTTTTTGTATAAATGCCATTAATTATGTAAATCATATAATTACTGGCTTCTACAATGCCTAGAAAGAGAAGACAACAAATATATCAGACCTAGTTTTGGAGGCCAGTCTTCTATATTTTGTAAATAGATGTAGATGTAACACTAGCAAGGACATTGGTGTTGTGTTGTCCTTCTTTGCACACATGCTTAATAGCCATACCCAGGCGGCCAAGTATCTTCTCCACACAACTTCAGAGATGAAAGTTTTCATAGTTTTTATTGCCAAAAGTAAGTGACTATGTAGAATGCATTTTTTTGACATTTTCTATTAGCTTTTAATAATTCCTTCAGTGTAACTCATTCACCTCTTGTTTGCAGCCATCATTGGAGCATGCACATAATCTTCTAAAGGGCAGATTCTGATGGGAACACTAAGCCCATTTGTTTGAAAATGAATTCCTTGAGGGCCACCCATTTCGAAGTGGACTCCTTGTACAATAGGATGGTATAGTTTTTTCCCAGGCCGAATGGAGCCATTGTAAATAGCCATTTGGAGATTGTTGATGCAAAAGTAAGTATTTCTCATCATGTATTTAATAAACAAATAGTTTTTGTTTTCTTTGAATGCTCAATTGACCTATTATACCTCTTGTCATCTCAGTCAGCTCAACAGGATGATGGACACAGTTGTGGCTGGTTCTCCATCCGCAATGTACAGGACTTTTTAGAGTGGTACATCATGCAATATGGGGCTCCAAATATACTAGAGATAAATAAACTAGTAAATACATTATTAATATTCTGATTATGTTATCTTGACTATATTTTGATAAATTAATGAACCCAGTTATTTTGGATTTGCAATACAAATGCAAAGCTTTTACAATGAATGAGATATATGAGTTTCGTTAACAAATGTTGCTAAACTTATTATCTCTCACCCTATCTAGCTGCGGTAAGAGAAGGGCAATCCAGTCCACAGATGACACTTGTCTAGGGTGGAGACAACCCTTATTTTTTGAGATATAAAAAAAAGTATAGATTAAATAGCAATATACATTTTTGATGTAATGCCCTGTGAATAAATATGAGCTTATAGAAAGATGGAAACAATGGGGGGAAGCATGCATTGTATATGACACACATGTACATTGTCAGAAATTGAAAAACATATTGATGTTTATGAGAGTTTACACATATTGCAAGCATTTATAAAAATGTCCCTTTGGCCGATGGATGCATCAGTACCCAAGAAGCCTTATGATATTCACGAGCAATCCATGTGCCATAATCTATCTTCTCATTATAAAAAATTGTAGAGCAAATCAAGGACATCTGCTAGGATTATGGCTCGATCCAACTTGTTGCCAATCTCTGAAGAGGATCCTAGTCTTTCCCCTTTGAGGAAAAACCCAACTGATACTGGATATCACCCATGCTCAGTGAGTTTCAGTTCCGAAGGTGGCCGTCCCAAAATGAAGACCAACTGTTCCATAGAAGATCTCCCCTAAAATTGCCCTTTCCAACTTTTGACTTCCTGCTTGCGTATGGTGGGCGTTGTCACAAATGAAACTAACCCAAGAAACAGGCTAGCCATCCATCCTTTGCAAACATTGAGTCGTTTCATTGCCGTTCACATGCGAGTACTTGAACTGCAAATCCGCCCCACAAATTCTGTAGTCCTCTTTGTTTGATGGTATCAGCCTTCAAAAGAAAAGGTTCCTTCTCGAGCCATCAGCTCCTTGTATCACAAGCAATCATGCAAACCAGACAAAGCACGAGTACTAAGACTCACCACGAATACATACAAGTAAGACACTCAGGCAGGTTTACTAACAAGTAACAAAGACAAGGTCCCCCTTTGAGATGGTCCTGCCAACGGACCTTTGCCTGGCCACGTCCATACAAATCGATTACAGAATCAGCCCACATAGGACACCCCTCCAACTATCCGTGCTTTCACCATTAAGCACACATTGCCTCAGTCACGCCCCACCACTTTTTGGTCGATAGCCCTTATAGCTAAACGATCGGCAGCTATCCCGCACCGGCAGCTAACCACCCGTGCTTTACACCCGAATTCGAGCAACATCTCTTTATCAATGGTTAGCCCGTACAGTTCGAATATGTCGCCCCGCACCCCGCAAGGTACAGACCGTGCTTACACCAATCTAATGGTAGCACACTGCCTCATTTGTCCTATGTGCAGACAGCGCCAGGCCCGAACCGCGAGAACTGACTGTGCTTACACCTCAAGGGCAACACTTTGACTCATCAAGTCCCCCGTTCTGCCGACCACCCCGACCGTGGACGCACCCGTGCTTACACTGTGGGCAGCACCTTGCACAACAGTTGTCTTGATGAACCCCAAACCGTGGCCATTTCCGTGAGATCTGCATAGTTGACCGGCTAGTCGGCTCTGATACCACATGTAGCGCAGGCATCCCAAAGGGAGCCGGGAACCACGACTTAGCTTCTCAGCCTTCAACTCTTGCCATCCAAACCCACTTGACATACAAGCAGCCAACTCAGCCGACAGGTTAGAGCCCGTCCCCAAGAGCTTAACCCATTCACGTTCATGCAAGGAACACTCAGAACCACAAGCCGCGACAGATATGGAAACAACCAGTTCCTGGACCAAATGGTCCCGACAGCATACCGCTGGCGCCACGGACCGAATGGTCCTGACGGCATACTGCTGGCGTCCCGGGATACGACCCTCAGCTGTGTGCCAACTTTAAAAATTTGAAAGCGGCCTTACAACTGGCGCTTTTACCGAACACTGAAACCCAGAAGGTAATTATAGTCAGTTTGAGAAAAATCCCACTTTATTGATAAATCTGAGAAGGTTACATTTCAAGTGTGTGACCGACCCTAGTCTCCGGGGCGCTAGCATGCCAAGGCGAGAGCCATGACAACATTCCAGCAAGGGAGGCTGAGACTTGGTTGGAGCTCGCCCTGAGTCGCAACCCGCACTCCCCTATAGTATTGGTGTGATTCGGCACACCCCCTCATACCAAGCACTCTACCCAAGCTGGTAAAGCACATTTTTCTCTCTCTAGGATTTTCTCTTTCTAGTCATTTTCTCTCTCTAGATTTTATTGATCCCCAAGCTTCCTTTAATCATGCCTAGATCGTGTGAGGTGATTGCACATCGATCTGAGCTCTCTGGACTCCGCTAGAACCGATCAAAGATTTTCAGCCATAGGAACTTGGCGCCGGCTGGATTCTAGTCATAGTGGCGCCGAGAGCGGCGCCGGCACCGTTGGCGCCAGGAGCAGCAGGGGCGCTACTGGCGCCGGGGACATAGCTGGCGCCGATGGCGCCGGAAGTAAAGCTTGTAAAGGTAGCTTTACAACACTTGGTGAAGAGTTTTGTTCCTATTGATACATGAGAGAGCTCATAACTTTCTTGGTCTCAACATGGGGAACCAAGCCATGGAGTCATGATGTTTGACACATACGAACATGATTCGTTGTGGGGCGTAGGTGTTAACACTAAAGCTACACTAAGCCATTTATTTTATAGGGTTTTAAGGATTTTGGAAAATGTTGTCAAACATTGAAAAACAAAAGAAGTCATTTTGTTGCAACTAGTTCGATTGCCGCTTAGCTTTTACAATGTTGAGAACTTTGTAGTGATTGATCAATAATGAGAAAATTGGTTTTTAAGTCTTACTCGTTTCTTTAATGAGTAAAGCTTGTGTAATATTCAATCTTTATTTATAGCTGAATCAATATAGATATTTCTAGCTCAAGTTACTTTGGCTCCAACATGCCATGTAGATTGGGCAAGGGTAGAAGAATGCCCAAAGTAAATTCAAATTTTTTGTGAGGCACAAATGTTTCAAGATATTGTTCATTTTTTCACATATGTGAAGCTTAGGCCCCAAAATGATCACAAGCCTCCACGATCATGCGTACATACACAAACACATATGGGCGATAGTTTTTCTTAATATATACCGAGAAGATGCAAGAACTACCAAAAACTTATGAGAAAAAATCACAAGTGTCAATTTATCACACATGGCATAAAGTTCATGTATTTGTCTTTTAATAAAAAATCAATCTTTTCAAATGTGTAGTTGTCATTGCGTTGAGGCCAAACACTCCATCACCTATAGAATAAGGGCCCCCTCAAAAGCACTAAGTATTCAATGTGAGTGTTACATCTCATCAATAAATCTCAATGCTATACCTATAACAAAGGCATCAATTTGTACCAAACAAATTGGCCACATTGTGTATGATATTGTTTATACTTTTGCCTATATTTTGAAACCACGTGTCTCAATTTAATCCTTTTCTCTTACTTAAAATTAGTTTTAACATTTTAATGAAGAAATTAGTGGAGCCTCCTAGAACGGAATATGAGGGGCAGAATTTTTTATGGCAAATTTTCTTTACACACACCTTTTGTGGGGAGGAAGGCCCTTAGGCAGGGCCTTCCTTGCTAGGAGGGCCCTTGCCCGAGGGCGGGAGCCCGAGGACAGGCCCCGACCAGCAAGGAAGGCCCTAGGGCTTCTGGCCTTCCCCTACGTAATGCCATTGTGCGAAGGTTTTTTTTTTTTTTTCGTTTTTTGGCTGTACGGTACGGCCGTACGTGTGGACCAGTTTTTTTTTTTCGGTTTTTTGCCGTTTTTTTTTTCGCAAATTTTTTTACGTTTGTAGTGGAATGTGGATGTGGACAGCCAATGACGGGCTGCCACATAGCACATGCACATTCCACCGGAGAGAGGAGAGAGAACGTGCATTCCACCGGAGAGAGGAGAGAGAAAGTGAATTCCACCGAAAAGAGGAGAGTGAATGACAGATTCCTAGGAGAGAGAAAATTGGATGGACATTATGCTCCTGGAGGTGGTCCCAAAATACAAAGGACACCTGAGCACAAGGCATTACGGGTGCCAGAAGCTCCACGTAAAAGTCAAAAAGGACAACTCTGAGGGCATTACGCCCTCCAAAGGGCGCCAAAAACCCCCAACCCCCCCCACTTTCAGTTTGCTTGGCTTAACCTATATTTTGAAACTAGGTGTCTCACTTTTATCCTTTCTCAGTTCTGTGACTTCATTCCTCTTTTCTCACCCAAGGGAGTTGGCTCAATTGGTTAACGCTTGACATCCAAAGTTTCTTTGGTCTCAAGTTGGAGCCTTCCATTGGAAACCAAGAAGCATTCCTCTTTTCTCATATTGACAAAACTGCCATTGTACAGAAAGAACATCCCTCTATGCAAGTACACTCGTTCTTAGCAAGAGCTCACCTTCTGAACTTGGGGCCCGGGGCGTTTAACTCTGTAGAGAAGAAAATTTTGGTGCAAAACATGATCCTCGTGATCCCTATTCCTCCTCCTTCCTAAAATAGTAGCTCCACTCATGATCATATAAAGACTTTGTGATCTGAGAGACCCACAAGATAGAGCTCGAGTGTGCACTGTGTATGTATGTGTTTTTGTTCATTCTGCAAAGCATCTGATAGTGTTGTGAGATTAGATTGTGAGCTATGGAAAGAGTGAGACTAAAGTCCACCCACACTGTGATTCCTGCAAAACCAACACTTCGGCCTTGTCTGCATTTTCTTTCAAATATCAACCTGCTCTACTCTGAGCTTTTCTACGATCCCATGGTGTTTTACTTCAAAGACGGTTCTGATGCAATCGATAATCTTGAAGCCTCGCTATCCCAGGTCCTGGTACACTATCCTTTCCTAGCAGGTAGGGTGATTACTGGAGAGGATGGCAGGCTGTGCGTAGACTGCAATGATAAAGGCATTTTGTTTATAGAGGCGGTTGCCGATGCACGATTAGATGAGTGGAACACTTTGATTGACTGTCCGTTAGAAACGGATCTCAACAGGGAAGATACTTCTATCGCAGACTCCAGCAACGCTCCTATCTTAAGGATTCAGGTATAAAAAATTTTCTCATCTTATCCATGGTAGGTGTACGTCAAAGTTTATATTACTACAGTATGTACTGGCTGTGTTCTTTGTTTTAATGATTGTCAACCTCCTTTTATGAAAAAGTAGCTTTAAATAATGGGTGATCGCATTTCTTTGTGGTCGAACTTTGGCTGATCGGGATGTTTCTTGCTGCAGTTGACGACCTTCCAATGTGGAGGGCTAGCAATTGGCTTTAGTTGGTGGCACCTTTGCATTGACGCCGCTGATGCGATTAATTTTATGAAAAGCTGGTTTGAAATGCACTGTGGCTTGACCATCTCCTCAGAACCCAATTTTGATTCCCAGCTCCTCAAAGCACGGTCTCCTCCTTGCATCACACACCTCATGAAAGATTACATTTCTATATCCAAGCAGCTTACAACCGAGAGTGGTACCCACCATAATGCACCAATCGTGAGTCCTGATTTGCAAATCCGAACATTCTATGTCAAGGCGGATACATTGAACGAGCTGCTACAAGAGGTGCAGAAGGGACCTTGGAGCTATGAGCTCCCAACCAACTTTGAATGCCTTGCTGCTCTTTGCTGGAAGACGATGACCGAGGTTCGAAATCTTGCTGATGATGCCCTCACGACTTACTCATATCTTATCGATTTTCGTGAGAGATGGCAGCCATCTCTTGCTTCAGGGTTCTTCGGCAACGCCACCCACCTCACCTGCGTGGCAGCAAAGGCTGGAGACATCAAACACAACCATTTGTCGTATGCAGCCAAGCTGCTACGAGACGATAACCAGGCAACAAACTCAGATTATCTTCACTCAATTGTGGATTTTCTGCAGACAGCGATGGATCAAGGGAAAACGATCGGTTTCAACTCTGATTTCTATGGAGGCACGGATGTGCAAGCCATTGATTTCTCACACTACCCCATCTACAGCTTGGATTTTGGTCATGGACCACCATTGCACTGCTCTTTTACTCTAGCTCCGATCTTTGGCGATTGCATTGCTGCACTATACCCCACTCCTCACAACGACCAAGAGCGTACGATCACCATATGCATGGGTGCATCGCATGTGCAGCAACTGTTGCACAACCCTCTTTTCAAGCGCTTCCTTCTTTGATTTTCTCCTACTACACAATATTAATATGCAATAAAAAAGTGAATCCATTTGATAAAATGGGCATTCTAGCTCTTCAATTTAGGTTTGTGACTTTTTTGTTTTGCGGTAAATCCTTAAGCTAATTTTTATGATTGGCTAAGCTATGGAGATGATTTGACTTGCTAAAAGGTAAGGTGTCTCTAGAACATGAGCTTGAGCTTGATAATAGATTCTCTTTTTTTCAAAGACTTTTTAACTTTCCTAGGCATCCATGTAGAGAATTTCCCTAAAATTTTAATACAGCTTAATGTGTTCACAATAGACCACCTTGAAATCATAGGTGATAAATTGGATTTTCAAAAAGATTGATGCTTTAAGCCATAAAAATTAGTGACGCCTTTATGCCATAGGCTTCCATAAAATTTATGGAGTCATAGAACACCACACCAATGTCAAAGGTGGTCCATTGGAGTCTTAGAGAGAGAGAGAGAGAGAGAGAGAGATGTCAAAAACTTCCTTGAATGAGATCATGGACTTTCAAAAAAGATTAATGCTTTCCAGTGAACTTCGGAGGTTTTAAATCTTTGATAGTAGGTAGCTTTCTCTTTCGAAACCCCAACTCAGCTTCATGGCCCGTTGACAATGTCCTTTATACTTCCATAGTTGTACCACTGACTCTCTCAGGAACGCTAACCTGTTGTAAAGCTACCTTTACAAGCTTTACTTCCGACGCCATCGGCGCCAGCTATGTCCCCGGCGCCAGCAGAGCCCCTGCTGCTCTTGGAGCCAACGGCGCCGCCGCCGCTCCCGGCGCCGCGGTGACCAGAATCCAGCTGACACCAAGTTTCTATGGCTGAAAATCTTTGATCGGTTCTAGCGGAGTCCAAAGAGCTCAGATCGATGTGCAATCACCTCACACGATCTAGGCATGATTAAAGGAAGCCTGGGGATCAATAAAATCTAGAGAGAGAAAATGACTTTCTAGAAAGAGAAATTCCTAGAGAGAGAAAAACGTGCTTTACCAGCTTGGGTAGAGTGCTTGGTATGAGGGGGGGTGCCGAATCACACCAATACTATAGGGGAGTGCGAGTTGCGACTCAGGGCGAGCTCCAACCAAGTCTCAACCTCCCTTGCTGGAATGTTGTCATGGCTCTCGCCTTGGCATGCTAGCGCCCCGAAGACTAGGGTCGGTCACACACTTGAAATGTAACCTTCTCAGATTTATCAATAAAGTGAGATTTTTCTCAAACTGACTCTGATTACCTTCTGGGTTTCAATGTTCGGTAAAAGCGCCAGTTGTAAGGCCGCTTCCAAATTTTTAAAGTTGACACACAGCTGAGGGTCGTATCGCAGGACGCCAGCGGTATGCCGTCGGGACCATTCGGTCCGTGGCGCCAGCGGTATGCTGTCGGGACCATTTGGTCCAGGAACTAGTTGTTTCCATATTTGTCGCGGCTTGTGGTTCTGAGTGTTCCTTGCATGAACGTGAATGGGTTAAGCTCTTGGGGAACGGGCTCTAACCTGTCGGCTGAGTTGGATGGCTTGCTTGGGTGGACGTTACCTGTTTATGGCTGTCCAGTCCGGCGTGGCGCCAGGTTGGCTTCCAACGCTCATGACGAAGCTTTCAGTTGGTTAAGTCTGATGTAAGTCAGACCGCTTGCTTGGAATGGATGTTACTCGTTTGTAATGAAGCTTCGAGTTGGTTAAGTTTGATGTATGTCGGGCGGCTTGCTTGGAGGGAAGTCACCCACATCGGGACCCCCTATTTGGCATGGTGCCAGATTGGATCTCAATGTTGGTCCTCGGAACTTCAAGTGGGTTAAGTCTGATCGTTGTTGGCGAGTTGGCTGCTTGTATGTCAAGTGGGTTTGGATGGCAAGAGTTGAAGGCTGGGAAGCTAAGTCGTGGTTCCCAGCTCCCTTTGGGATGTCTGCGCTACATGTGGTATCAGATCCGGTCAGCTATGCGGATCTCACGGAAATGGCCACGGTTTGGGGTTCATCAAGACAACTGTTGTGCAAGGTGCTGCCCACAGTGTAAGCACGGGTGCGTCCACGGTCGGGGTGGTCGGTAGAATGGGGGACTTGATGAGTCAAAGTGCTGCCCTTGAGGTGTAAGCACAGTCAGTTCTCGCGGTTCGGGCCTGGCGCTGTCTGCACATAGGACAGATGAGGCAGTGTGCTACCATTAGATTGGTGTAAGCACGGTCTGTGCCTTGTGGGGTGCGGGGCGACATATTCGAACTGTACGGGTTAACCATTGATACAGAGATGCTGCTCGAATTCGGGTGTAAAGCACGGGTGGTTAGCTGCCGGTGCGGGATAGCTGCCGATCGTTTAGCTATAAGGGCTATCGACCAAAAAGTGGTGGGCGTGATTGAGGCAATGTGCTGCTTAATGGTGAAAGCACGGATTGAGGGACAGTTCGCGTTGAGATCGGACAGTTCGCGTTGAGATCGGACTAGTGCAAACTCTGGGTGCATGTGTCTGATTCAAAGAGAGTTACTTGAAGCCAAGCTCGATGTACACTTCTTGTTTTGACTGTGAGGCAACTGACCAGTGATGGAATTGTGAAAGTTAAGTTTTGCGCGACGGACATGGTGCTTCAAACAAACGAGAAAAGATAGTTCGGATGCGGATCAAACTGGTGCGACCCTTTGGCTTTCCACGAGGTCAATGGTTACATTTGGGCTGATTCAAAGAGCTACTTCAAGCTAAGTGAGAAGTGCATTGTGGAGTACTCAATCTTTGCCTACCTTAAAGAGCCAATATGGAAAAGTATCAAGTTTGTGCATAAGCACTACATCCAGAAACTCGTAAGTTTGATAAAGAAGGTTTGGTACCTGTCCAAACTTCTAATGGTGTTTTGTTTGAGAGACTTTTAGTAGGAGATCTGTTCTGAATATAGATTGCTGTTGAAACAACTTCAGCCCAGAAGGACTTCGAAAGTGTCACTTGTGATAACATGCACTTTGCCGATTTGACTAAGGTTATGTTCTTTCTCTCAGCAAGACCATTTGACTGAGGCGAATAGGAGGTAATGTACTGTTGCTCAATGTCATTGTTAAGACAATACTCCCCGAATTCAATGGAGATGTATTCTCCCTTGTTATTGAGTCTCAGTGCTTTGATTCATTTACCAGTCTAATTTTTTGCATGCTCTTTGAATTGTCTGAACTTGATGAAAGCTTCTGACTTCTATTTAATGAAGTAAACAGTTGTTCTTCTGAAAAATTCATCAATAAAGGAATGAAATACTTTGCATATAGTAATAAAGGAGTTTGCATAGGTCCACATATATCTGTATGAACAATATTTAACAGATCTTTTGTTGGTCTATAACTTGATCTAAAAAGAATCCTAGTCTGCTTTCCAAAAATGCAGCTATGGCAGACATGGAGATTGACTTTACCAGAAGGATAGTCGAGATCAAGTACTAGGGATTGTTTGGACATGTTCAAAACACATGCATCATTCAAGTGTCCTAAGCGATGATGCCATAATAATGCTTTATTGACAAGAACAGAGGTTTTCAAAGCCTGACTAGAATCAGAATAACAATGTGCCAATCTATATAAGTATCCATGCCACTTGTCGAATGCAAGGATCTTATTACTCCTATCGATAATTTTGTATTGGTCAGATTCAAACTCCACCCTATGACCTAAATCTGTGATTCTACTTACTGATAACAAATTTGTAGATAGTTTAGGAACATACAAAGCTTTTGACAGTAGTTTGAATTGATCATGCTGGAACTTTAATCTTACAATAGCTTCACCTTTGATAGTGTGAGTGCTGTCGTCACCGAGATGAACATACTTCTTTGTGCTGTAAGGCATATAGGATTGGAAAATCTCGTAATGATTAGTCATATGTTGAGTAGCTCCGAAATCCAGAAACCACGAATCATTCAAATTCACGTATTTGTCTTTGACCATAAAAGTGCCTTCGTCCATTTTGACTTCAGACGGGGCTGTAACTGTATTTGCTTATTGATCAGGATGCTTGGCTGCATTCTTCGCTTTGAGAATTCGACAATCTTGGATCTCATGGTCATTGTGTTTGCAATACCTGCAAAATATATTCTTCTTTGACAAATATGGATTCAATGATTGTTCTTAACCTTGAGTCTGTTTCTGATTTGATGTAGACTACTCGGATCTTTTCTGCTTCTATCATTTCGAGGCCTCGTTGACATACAAAGCATGAGATGAAGAGGTAGACGAAGTGTCTCGACTTCTTCGATTATCTTCTTGCAGCAACATAGTGATAACTCTGGTAAGAGTTAAATCTGAGTGTGTCGTGATGATCATCACCCAGTTCTCATATGTAGAGGGCAGGCTTGAAAGCAATGTCATAATTGCATATTGATCGTCTATGACTGATCCGACAGCGGCCATTTGTTGCAAGAGATTCTTAAATTGGTTAGTACGATTCTAAAGAGAATCATTATTCCACATCTTGAGTGTGAAGAATCTCCTTCGAAGATGTAACTTAGTAGTTACGTCTCTCACGTCATATAGTGAGCTCAAAATGTCCCAAACTTCTTTCAACGTTCTAGCTTCAGCTACTAGCCAATCTGAGTACCTGATATATTGAGGATAATAAGTGCGAAAGCTTTACCATCCATTGACTTCCATTTTGAGTCGTCTGTGTTGTCTTCAGGCTTCACTTCGATACCTATAACAACAAACCATGACTCGTTGGCGATTAGAAAGGTCTTCATCTTAAATTTCCATAAATGATAATTTGATCCATTCAGCTTGTCTACGATAAGACTGGCTTTACTTTGAGAATCCATCTGGAACTTTAGACTGTTGATGATTCGATTGTCGTTAAGAAAAAGATGCAGTGATGTGGAAATCAATTCTTTGATACCGAAACAAATTGATTTGAACTGAAGAATAATTTGATATCGCGAAAGATACCAAGCATAAGAGCGATAGTATTAGGCCTTGAAGAATCAATGCTCTGATAGCATGTTGGAAAGAGGTGTATGAAAGATAGGTCGAACTCAAAAAGAAAAGAATTCGAATAAAAAGGATTTAAACGAGAAGAAAGAAAACTTATTATGCGCAATGGAATAAACTATCTACCTCTTTCTTTATGCATGACTACGCCTATCAATTTCAAACAAAACAATAGTGATTGAAATCACGTTCGATCTTATAGTAACTAACTTTGAAATCATTAGTACTACAAAGATTATGTAGCCAAACATTAGACAAATAATTTGTCGTGAAACATCAGACAAATAGTTAGTTGCGAAGAACTATAGAAGCGCAAACATTCTGAAACGAGGCTGAACGCAATAAGAAGATAGAATTGATTCAGTATGGAAGCGAAACAGATGTAAATGAGTACAACAAGTTGCAGATCAAAGCCGCATACTCTAAGCTATCTCTGAGCGGCTAAAATGTAAGTCTGAATTAAGCGCAACTATTGATAAACAGTAAGCGCAATAGCAATCTCTAATCAACTCTAAAAGAACTAAGCTAAAATGCTCAAGAGTGTACAAGCTCGCAAGCTTGAGAGAGAGAAAGAGAGCGAACTCATCTAGTTAGGACTTCTCAGAAACTACTTGTTGATTGATTAATGCAAGTCAGTGGCTTTGGTCATAAACAGTCTGTCTATAGAAATGAATGTAAACTGTCACTGTGAGCCGTTTTGAGTAGTTATGTAGACTGTGTAAAAACACGAAGAAAACTGCAGGTCTGGATAAAGGTTGGACGAAGATTAAAATGTCAATTAGTTGATTAGTGAGAGAATAATCCAACAAAGAGTGATCAAGAAAAAAAGCCTTGCCATTCATGCAATTCAATTTGGAAATGGCTTGCTCATCGACGGTGCGAAGAAGTTCGATTCTGGTGATTATTTCCCAAAATTCTTTGGCCATCAGTACTACTCTCATTTTGAAGTTCCATGAATGGTAATTCAAACCATCCAGTTTCTCTACCATTAGAGAAGACTATGATTGTGAATCCATTTGGAATTTCAAGATCAGTATATGTAGATAGTAGATTAATATGACTGAGAACAATAATAGCACCTGCCTACACTATATGAAAACAACTTTTCTAATATTATATGCTTTAGATTTGCCTTTAGAAATCAGAAACCGTGCTTTGATACCATGCTGGGATTCGACAGGTGGATCAACCTTTAATCCCTATTGCAACAAATGCAGCAACAGGGAATCCGCGGTGTATGAAACTAAGTCTATTGATTTAGTAATCAGATCGACGTCAAAGTCTATCCTACCGGTCACAGCTTCGAAGTTGTTAGATCGACTAATTCGATTTCCTAGCCATGCACAAATTACCTTGATTATAGAGTTTTGGCTTTGCGGAAGCATTGTATCAAAGATGTAGTGATTAGAGCAAAGAAATCGAGCAGTGCTATCAGTCATACAAAACGATAAAATCTACAAAACAATGAATCTGTAAGTATGAATCAGTTTGAACATGCAATCACCTTACACAAACTAGATTGCTGCAACAATGATGGATTAGTCATGTAGAGATACAATGTGATTGCAGAGTAGATTAGGTGCATTCTTCTTGATACAATACTCTGTGATAATAGAGAAGAAGAACGATACAATGCGCTCTGAATGAAACTATTGATCTACTAATTCATCGATCTTAGATGAATATGTACACATGGCTAACTGATTAAAAGAATGGTAACTCTACAAATTAGGATTATGGCACTACTGGTTGTTGCATGTCGCTTTCAGTCGACATCTAATTCAGTTGGAGAATTTGTCCGGCCGTGACAAATGTATAGGTGAGCCGCCAAATAGATGACATTGACATTTGGAAAACTTTGTTGTCGATGACGTGGAAGTCGAAGACTTCGTAGCTTCCCTTTGATCAGACGTCAAAGTCAGAGACTTCGATGTCGATGAAGTCGATGTCATGGAAGTCGAAGACTTCGATGTCGAGGCAGGGCTCAAAATCATTTGTCAGGGAAAAGTTGATGTTGGTCATGTCGATGTAAACTGTCATCGACTTTTCTTGTATTTCTGCAGATGTTGAGACTATGCCAATATTTACAACAACTAATGAATGAATCTAGATTAACATGAAATAAGGATGGAGAGGATAGAAGTCCAACATTATGAATAAAGGCTTCAAAAGGTTTCAGTCTTGCTTTGTCAAGAGGAACTAAGTGCAGTCTTGTATATATCTCTCTCTCTCTCTCTTCTCCCTTTTATTAAGAAAATCATGGAGTGATCATTAAGATCTTTTTCTTTTTCTTTCATCGTTTACCTCCTTGAGAAGATCAACCTCTTGAGCCAAGGATGCCTAGATAAGAACTCATAAACAAAACCAAGAAAAGACCAAAAAGAGAAAAGTTATCAAAGATTAACAACCACAATTCTAGGCTATTCCACGATTAGATTTGAGGCTAAGATTGACATCCTTAGTATCCCTAGATCCCCACTCCTATCATCATGTTTACCCTCTCCCCATTGGATCAAAGCCCATTACTACAAACGACTAATCGCCCAGTTGGAGATCCAAAACCCATTCTTGGCCCTCTTGATCGCATCAATTAGGGAGGCACAGAAAGAGTCCAACAATTAGGGACACTTTCCTATGTGTTGTCATGAAGTCATGAAGTCATGTGACCAATCAAAAGTGAAAGATCCATGAAATTGGTCCAATCATAATCAAGGGTCCTTATGTCACTAAACCAATCAAATTAGGAGGAGATATGCAAGGGGTCCAATCAAAATAATGTTGACTACACCTCTTTGACCTTAGATTTCTACTTGAGAGAGGGAGAGGGTGATTCTACACTTAGTTTTTTGTAGAGATTTTAAGATATTGCTCACTACACTCTATTTTCTTTTTCTCTCTACCCAAGAGCTCATGCATTGATTCTCTCTCTACACGAGAGCAAGCATTTTCTACACTTAGTTTTTTCATCATGAGTTGCCTTACATGTGAATGTACTTTGGTGAATGATTAATGCATGTTCTATGTGCTCTTGCCTTAGAATTTTCAAGATAGATTGTAGAATTAATCAAGTGCAAGATCTTTGTGCAATCACACACATCTTAGGAGATCATTCACACACTTTGAGGTGTCCTCACACATGAAAACTTCACACAAGGGGAGTGTGAAAGAATTCAGATCATAAATGATCCAAATTCATAAAGGATCTTTGGTTACAAAAGAAGCTACTCCACCAATCTTGCCAATGTAGAAAAATCAACATCTACACACAAAATAAGATGCAAACTCTAATAGAATTTGATCAAACATGAATGAAAATGTAAAGTACAGTTGCTATCCATACAAAACCAGCAAGATACTATATTTCACACGTGGAGATCCAGAAATAACAAATATAGATCATTCTACACATAGAATTGCAAGCAATCACAAGTATAGTGCACCAATAGATAATAGAACCCAAGAGAATTATGTAAGCATGAAATGAGATAGAGAAGAGAGAAGATATGTCTCTCCATGAGTTACATCCTTTTATAACAGGTCCAAAGCCTATTTGGCCAATTGGCTTTCCCTCCAAAATGTAAACCCTACTATTTTTGGGTCTAGATTCAATGTACCCAACATTTAAATTTGAATTTACTCAAAATTGACTTGTAACTTTCCCACACTTTCAAAAAGTGTTTACTCAAATGAAATTTAGACTAATGTAACTTCGAAAAGTCAAACTCTAAGTCTAAAATAAAGTTGGCCTCAATTTGCCCAATATAGAAATGTAACAAATATGATCAAACTAGTTGAATCTTTTACACTCCCTCTTCAACTAGTTTAGGCATGGACTTTGATAACACTCCAAGTAATGTCCTATGCTTCATGAACAAGTCCTTTCCCAATGCTTTGGTGAAGATATCAGCTACACATTCCCTTGAGGACACATGTTGAAGCTCCACCTCCTTTGCAATGATTTGCTCCCTCACAAAATGGTATTGCACCTCAATATGCTTGCTCCTAGCATGAAAGATAGGATTGGTTGCCAACCTTTGGGATGATAGATTGTCACAAAAGATGAGTGGGCTCTTTGAAAATCCAACAAGTGAATATCCTTGATCATCCTCTTGATCCATACCATCTCCTTTGTGCAATGTGTAAGAGCTTTGTACTCGGCCTCACTAGATGACAATGAGATAGTGGCTTGTTTCTTCAACATCCATGATATAGCTCCATCACTTATAAATACACAATGATCACTAATGGATTTCCTATCCATTACATCTCCAACATAGTCCGAATTTGAAAATCCAAAAAGATTAGATGATGATCCCTCATACAATATGCCAAAACCTTGAGTTCCAGTGATGTACCTCAAAACTCATTTTCCTAGCTCCTCACTAGGATCTTGTATGAATTGACTCAATCTTCCAACACAATAGCTTAGATCAAGTCTAGTAATGGCTAGATAGATGAATGAACCAACTAGCTTCCTATAGAGAGTAATTTCCTTGAAGGATCTTTCACTACCTCATATAGTTAGCTTTACATGAGACTCCATAGGTGTATCACTAGCTTTTACATCTACCATATGAAATCTTACTAGAATAGAATTAGCATACTTCTCTGGACAAATGAAAGTAGATTGAGAAGTCCTAATCACTTCTATTCCCAAAATGTAATGCAAGCTACCAAGATCATGTACCTCAAACTCCTTCTTAAGAGGACTCTTGATATCCTCCACATCTTGATTGTCTCCACCACTCAAGATGATATCATCTACATAGATTAGCAATATGGTAACATCATTTCCAGCAAACCTATAATAAAGTGAATGATCATACTCACTAATAACAAAGCCTTGAGAGAGTGAAAAATTGTTAAGCTTAGTATACCAAGTCTTTGGTGCTTGCTTAAGGCCATACAAACTCTTTGTTGATGAAATGTAGCTCTCGGATTGCTCCATGTACAATTCCTCCTCAAGATCACCATTCAAGAATGTATTTGTAATATCCATTTTCCATAGATCCCATCCATAAAGTGTAGTAAGTGAGATGATGACTCAAATGCTTACCATCTTTGCCACGGGTGCAAAGGTCTCATCATAGTCAATCGCTTGTTCTTGAGCATATCCTTTTGCGACTAACCTTGCCTTGTACTTGTTGATAGATCCACCTTGAAGATCCATTTGCATCCAATAGCTTTCTTTTATCATCAAGAGTAATGTTGACATAGCATGTGCATCCAAAAGTTCTTAGAAAGTTGACACTCAGCCTCCTCTTGAATAGCATTTCAAAAGGTGTCCTTCCATCCAAAATAGCACTCGACCACCTATTGCACAAGAAATTGGCACACAACAAAGCTTGATCCCAAAATGGTTTATCAAGATTAGCACTTAACTACATGGCTTTATCACTTTCACATAAATTCCTATTCTTCCTTTCAACCACTCCATTTTGTTGTGGGGTCCTTGATGTTGTATACTCCATCTTGATCCCATGCTCATCACAAAAGCCCTTGAACTTGGTAGATATGTACTCACCACCATTGTCACTCCTCAAGCACTTGATCCTTGTGGAAAATTGGTTCCCCCTTGCATTCTTGAACTTAACAAAGACATCGTATACTTCATCTTTGCTCTTTAGTAGATATATCCAACAAAATCTACCAAAATCATCAATGAGTGTCACATACATCTTAGCTCCAATATTGCTAATCGTATTAAATCAATGAATATCCGTATGTACAAGTTGAAAAGGCTTGGTAGATCTAGATGTCGACCTAGTATAAGGTAGTCTATGTGACTTAGACAAAGCACAAGACTCACAAGCACCTTTTAAACCTCTTGAATAGGTATTTGCTCCCTTGCAGCACATCCAACTTGGTTAGTAATAACACAAGCATCTAGTTTGAACAACCTCCCTTGCCTTTTATCTTTTCCAATCAAGACATCCTTCCTTTTGATCATACAAGCATCTCCATCAAACTCCACATTGAGGCCTTTACTTAGCATTTGACTCACACCAAGAAAATTCTTGGTAATAGATGGAATAATCAAGACATCCTCCAAATGAACATTCTTATTTGTAGAGAGAGAAATAGGAATTGTGCCAGTCCCTTTGATTCCACACTCACCATCATTGGCCATGTAGATCACCCTCTTGTCATCTCCATATGCAAACAAAGAAGTGAAATACTCTTTGTGAAAAGTGTGAACTTGCTCCACTATCAATCCACCATGGATGTAGATATCCATCATTAGAAAGCATACATGAAGAGATCACAAAAGCATCATCATTTGCATCTTAAACATCAAACCATCCTCATCAAGAGTAAGATTACCTTGCTTGTCTTCTTGGTATCTCTTCTTCTTGTAGCACTCACTTGCAAAGTGTCCTTTGATGCCACAATAGAAGCATTTGAGCTTTGATATATCCTTCTTTTTGCCACTTGAAGTAGCATCCACTTGATCTTGCCCTTTACACCACTTACTTTTGATTTTGCCCTTTATGAACATAGCCTCCTCTTGAAGCGTTGATGTAGATCCACTTCTTGCTTGAAGCCTATATTCTTCATTGATCAAGATCTTTTGAAGATCCATCAAACTTGGCAAAGTCTTTTGAATAGCAATACTTTGAACAATGTTAGCATGAGCATCCAACAATCCATTAAGAATAACTTGAACAAGCTCTCCCTCCTTAACGCTCTCATCAATGCAAGCCAACTCAACATTCAATGCTTTCATCCTCAAAATAAAAATACTTGGACTTTCTTCATTGTTTTGCAAACAAGAAAAGATTTGCCTTCTTAGAATCAACACTCTAGAAGTAGACTTCGATTCATAAAGCTTCTTCAATGAGTCCCAAGCATCCTTACATTAACTATCACATTTCTTCTGCAAGTATCATAAACAAAGAAATGTATGGCTGTCTTTGATGCCTAATCATTTAAGCATTCCTTTATATCAAAATATCAGTATCAGAGAATTGCATGGCAATCTCAAACACCTAATCGTTTTTGCAATCTCTCTCTATGGTTGTCCATGACACCTACACTGATACTTATTAATCAATACAATTGGAACTACTATATCACTCCGTTTTCTAAGTAATCCAAAGACTATTATTTCAATAGTTGTCATCGTTCTTTATCTCAGTGGGCCTGCACTTAGACGCACCAATAGAGTGGTATCAAAGCTGATAAGCATACATCCAAAACTTCAATAGAATACTCTTTGTCCATTGCTTCTCTCTAGAGATCGATGTTTGATTGTCTAAGTGTCAATTCCTATATTAAAAGACAAGTAGACTCAGGAATATACCTCATGGGCTATGTGTGCACTCGATTTGATTTTCTTGGAGGCTGCATTGGTTGATGATCCATTCCTTGGTTAGGTTGTTGCTGAGTAACAACAATGTCTTCTTCTGATTCATTGTCGAATAGTTGATCAACGAATTTTCATGTTGGTGGTAGGTGTCAAAGGTTTGCATGAAACTTTACCTTTTTCTTTTTGTCTATTGAGGTGTTCTACAGCTCCACCTCAAAGTGGGTAGTTGGATTAGCCTATAGTGAACCTGTGGCAGCATCTACTGCTTTTGCAGCTACCACAGTCTGAGTGAGACCTCCGAATTTCATCTCGGCCTAAATGCTTCCATAGTAACCTGTACCAGGGTTTTTATCAAGGCTAGTTCTTTGATTTCAGGGACAATCCAATCATTTGTGAGTGTAAGCAAGCAGCAATCGAAACGTGACCAGGAGTTTTAAAAGCGACATTCATGACTAGTACTTCAATGATCTCTGATCACCTATGCTCACACTAAGGTATGGTTTTACTTCATCTCGGTCGGTTTTTATAGTCTCTATTTTAGAATCACTCGCTTGCAATGGGAAAGTTGTTTGCTTGAGTTCAGTACTTGCAATTACTAACTAGTGAATGGATTGTCATAGAGTATGGGTCGGTTGTGCATTGTAGTGAACCGTACTAAAAATTTTAGAACCAAAGTTGTAGTATGTTGGTGTGTAGTGTGTCAGGAACTAGGCACTCCAAAGATCTGTACTTGCTATTGTTTTGACATGATGAAATCGTTTTCTGACTTTGGCCGGATAGGGTAAGTAGCTATTGAGGTTTTTAGTTTAGTCCATGCGTCATCTGTTGAAAATTGTCACTTCTCACTTGTCATTTTTTATTGTAAATAGAGATCAATCATGAGTACAATGTTCATGATCTGATTTCACACGTGTGGAGCTTGTTCCCATGTGTGAAAGAAAGTACTTTTTATACTTGTAAATATCTATTTTGATTTTGTATCAATCAAGTTAAGTGTGAACATGATATGACTAGTTTTTAGTCAAGTTGACTAGTCACCTAGAAATTAGCTTATCCTTGCATGTGCATGTAAATGCTCCCACATGGCAAGTGGATGTTCACATGTGTGTATAGAGTTCTAGAAGATAAGAGTTGACCATTTTCCTTAGATTCTCTTTTGTAGAGAATATTCCTATATTCCAGGAGACTAGCTCTTTGGATTTTAGCCATATTCTAGAAGGTCAACTTTGGATAAGGATCAATGATGGATCAAATGGATAGATCTGAAATCACTCCTAGTGATCCATGGCCTCTTTGACATAGTTCTAGAGCCTCAAGTTGCCCAAGAACAAACCAAATACAAGAAGAGAGCAAGGTTAGCTCTACATTGAATAAAGTTGAATGTATGCAATGACCTCTTGAAGGATGTGTCTTCTTGTGCCTCATCAAAAGAGGCTTGGGATTCATCAAAGAGTATCTATGAATCCAATAACACTTCAAGAATCCTCATGCTAAGGAATCAAGTCTTTCAAAGCATGAAAGGAAGTGGAGAGAGTGGACAAGAGTATGTCCTTAGGATCAAATCTCTTAACAAGGAATTGAGTGCTATAGGAGAAAAGATCCAAGATCAAGAGCTAGTAGAAATCATATTGAATGGCCTAGGTGGTCCAATCATTTGCTATCCAAGACACTCTTCCATCCATTGAAAAGTTGCATAATGTTCTTGTGGCCAAGGAGAGTAGACTCCTACACCTCAAGACAAGAATGGAAGGCATGTCACTTAATGGAGGAGAGGAGAAAGCAAACTTTACATCCAAAGACAAGAAGAAACAACATCCATTCAAGAATAATCAAGGCAAGGAGGTCGAGATGAAGAATGGAGGTTCAACTTCCAAAGGCAAAGTGAAGAACAAGGCAAAGCTCAAATGTTTCTTTTGTGGGAAGAAAGGACACTTTGCCTCAAAATGTTACTTGAAGAAGAATCAACAAGAAAATGGAGATCAAGGGAACATTGCTCAAGAGGAAGAAGATGAGGATGGATTCAACACAGCCTTAATGGTTGCATCTACACCAACTTCGATGTATTTATTATGTCCACATCCCTTTGGAGACAAGAAGGGAGGAAGATGCTACCTCCTTCAAAGAGATTTTTGTTGGCTATGGAGAAAATAGCAAGGGCTATAGGATATATGTTCCTATATCCAAGAAAGTAAAGGTATGCAAGGATGTACTTTTTGATGAGTCACAATTTGCTAAAATCTTGTCTAATGGATCTAACCCATTGTGCATTAAAGATCTTGAAAAACCCGAGGAGGATCTTGACAAACCCGAGGATGGAGACAAAGATCCTAGTCAAAGGGGTCCGAGAAGATCAACAAGAAGCAAGGCCGAGCCCTCAAGGCCCACCTATGTGGACAAGGGAAAGCAAAAGGAGGACTCTACATCTTCTACCTCTTACTCCTTCTTAGTTACATTGCTTGAAGAATCATCATCTTTTGAAGAAGCATATAGATCTAAAGTTTGGAGAGATGCAATGCAAGTAGAGTATGATGCATTAGAAGAAAATCATATTTGGAATCTTGTAAATCTTCCAAGAGAGAAGAAGCCACTTGCATGTAAGTGGATTTATAGAATAAAGTACAATCAAGATGGATCTATTAGTAAGTACAAGGCTAGACTTGTTGCTAAAGGATTTCTTCAAGTAAAACATTGGATTATGAAGAAACATTTGCACCTGTAGCTAAGCTTGTAACTATTAGATTAATCATTTGCATTGCTACTTTGTTCAAGTGAGATCTCTACCAAATGGATGTGACAAATGCTTTCTTGAATGGCTTCTTAGAAGAGGAAATCTATATGATGCAACCCGAGGGCTTCATCAAGGTTGGTGAGGAGCAAAAAGTGTGCTACTTAAGGAAGAGCCTATATGGCTTGAAGCAAGCACCTAGAGCTTGGTACTCTAGGTTGCATGATTTTCTCTATTCCCTTGGCTTTGTACTAAGTGCTTATGAACCTTTTTTATATTTCAATTCATCTTCTTGTAGTTAGACAAAATTTGTTTCGAGGAAACAAAATGTGACATGGCTTCGGATTCATCTACTACTTCTCAAATTTTCGAATTTGATGAACGCAACTCAAAGGTAAAGGGGTTATGTAGCGCAGGCATCCCAAAGGGAGCCGGGAACCACGACTTAGCTTCCCAGCCTTCAACTCTTGCCATCCAAACCCACTTGACATACAAGCAGCCAACTCGCCAACAACGATCAGACTTAACCCATTTGAAGTTCCGAGAACCAACATTGAGATCCAACCTGGCGCCATGCCAGATCAGCGGTCCCGATGTGGGTGACTTTCCTCCAAGCAAGCCGCCCGACATACATCAAACTTAACCAACTCGAAGCTTCGTTACAAACGAGTAACATCCATTCCAAGCAAGCGATCTGAATTACATCAGACTTAACCAACTGAAAGCTTCGTCACGAGCGCTGGAAGCCAACCTGGCGCCACGTCAGACTGGACAGCCATAAACAGGTAACGTCCACCCAAGCAAGCCATCCAACTCAGCCGACAGGTTAGAGCCCGTTCCCCAAGAGCTTAACCCATTCACGTTCATGCAAGGAACACTCAGAACCACAAGCCGCGACAAATATGGAAACAACTAGTTCCTGGACCAAATGGTCCCGACAGCATACCGCTAGCACCACGGACCGAATGGTCCCGACGGCATACCGCTGGCGTCCCGGGATACGACCCTCAGCTGTGTGTCAACTTTAAAAATTTGGAAGCGGCCTTACAACTGGCGCTTTTACCGAACACTGAAACCCAGCAGGTAATCAGAGTCAGTTTGAGGAAAATCCCACTTTATTGATAAATCTGAGAAGGGTACATTTCAAGTGTGTGACCGACCCTAGTCTCCGGGGCGCTAGCATGCCAAGGCGAGAGCCATGACAACATTCCAGCAAGGGAGGCTGAGACTTGGTTGGAGCTCGCCCTGAGTCGCAACTCGCACCCCCCTATAGTATTGGTGTGATTCGGCACCCCCCCCTCATACCAAGCACTCTACCCAAGCTGGTAAAGCACGTTTTTCTCTCTCTAGGATTTTCTCTTTCTAGAAAGTCATTTCTCTCTCTAGATTTTATTGATCCCCAGGCTTCCTTTAATCATGCCTAGATCGTGTGAGGTGATTGCACATCGATCTGAGCTCTCTGGACTCCGCTAGAACTGATCAAAGATTTTCAGCCATAGGAACTTGGTGCCGGCTGGATTCTGGTCACCGCGGCGCCGGGAGCGGCGCCGGCGCCGTTGGCACCGGGAGCAGCAGGGGCGCTGCTGGTGCCGGGGACATAGCTGGCGCTGATGGCGTCGGAAGTAAAGCTTGTAAAGGTAGCTTTACAACAGGTTAGCGTTCCTGAGAGAGTCAGTGGTACAACTATGGAAGTAGAAAGGACATTGTCAACGGGCCATGAAGCTGAGTTGGGGTTTCGAAAGAGAAAGCTACCTACTATCAAAGATTTAAAACCTCCGAAGTTCACTGGAAAGCATTAATCTTTTTTGAAAGTCCATGATCTCATTCAAGGAAGTTTTTGACATCTCTCTCTCTCTCTCTCTCTCTCTCTCTCTCTCTCTCTCTAAGACTCCAATGGACCACCTTTGACATTGGTGTGGTGTTCTATGACTCCATAAATTTTATGGAAGCCTATGGCATAAAGGCATCACTAATTTTTATGGCTTAAAGCATCAATCTTTTTGAAAATCCAATTTACCACCTATGATTTCAAGGTGGTCTATTGTGAACACATTAAGCTGTATTAAAATTTTAGGGAAATTCTCTACATGGATGCCTAGGAAAGTTAAAAAGTCTTTGAAAAAAAGAGAATCTATTATCAAGCTCAAGCTCATGTTCTAGAGACACCTTACCTTTTAGCAAGTCAAATCATCCCCATAGCTTAGCCAATCATAAAAATTAGCTTAAGGATTTACCGCAAAACAAAAAAGTCACAAACCTAAATTGAAGAGCTAGAATGCCCATAGAATGCCCATTTTATCAGAAGGAAGCGCTTGAAAAGAGGGTTGTGCAACAGTTGCTGCACATGCGATGCACCCATGCATATGGTGATCGTACGCTCTTGGTCGTTGTGAGGAGTGGGGTATAGTGCAGCAATGCAATCGCCAAAGATCGGAGCTAGAGTAAAAGAGCAGTGCAATGGTGGTCCATGACCAAAATCCAAGCTGTAGATGGGGTAGTGTGAGAAATCAATGGCTTGCACATCCGTGCCTCCATAGCTGGCGCCGATGGAACCGATCAAAGATTTTCAGCCATAGGAACTTGGCGCCGGCTGGATTCTGGTCACAGTGGCGCCGAGAGCAGCAGGGGCGCTGCTGGCGCCGGGGACATAGCTGGCGCCGATGGCGTCGGAAGTAAAGCTTGTAAAGGTAGCTTTACAACATCCACCCCACCTTTATAAAATCTGATGTCCTCATCAGATGTCAGATTTAAGTAAAGGTGTCTCCCAATTGAACTAACTATACATTTAAGCTACTTGGCACAGTACTCAATTTACTGGCCACTTTTTATTAACATTGAAGCTGGCACACCACAAGTCGGAGGCTCAGCTCTTTGTACTGAAAGATTACATAACTTGAAAATATATCTTTGTCTGGGAAAAGCGTAGATTTGATATCGCTTTCGTAAAACCCAAAAACCTTATTAACTGGTGACAGAGGCCTTTCTTTGAAATGTTCGCCCTTGTCGCTTCTGACTTTCGACTTTGGAACTCCTTTGAGCTCCTGATTTGTCCTTGATGCACTTTGTGTTGAGCTCCGTGAGCACCAGATTTGTTCAGTTTCGCACAGGTATCAAGGCTCCCTGAGACAAAGGATTTATCGTTTGATTGCCCACTTTATGGTCCACTCTGTGCCTTGTTGCTTCTGCACCTTGATTTTTCTCCTTGTCCCAGCCTGATCTTGATACTTTTCCATATTGGCTCTTTAAGGTAGGCAAAGATTGAGTACTCCGCAATGCACCTCTCACTTAGCTTGAAGTAGATCTTTGAATCAGCCCAAATGTAACCATTGACCTCGTGGAAAGCCAAAGGGTCGCACCAGTTTGATCCGCATCCGAACTATCTTTTCTCGTTTGTTTGAAGCACCATGTCCGTCGCGCAAAACTTGACTTTCACAATTCCATCACTGGTCAGTTGCCTCACAGTCAAAACAAGAAGTGTACATCGAGCTTGGCTTCAAGTAGCTCTCTTTGAATCAGACACATGCACCCAGAGTTTGCACTAGTCCGATCTCAACGCGAACTGTCCCTTAGCGTCCGTTCGAAATACCAAGTCTCTCATGCAAGACTCAACTTTCACAGTTCCTTCATTGATCAGCTGCCTTACACGTAACACAAGCCAGCGTACTCATATGTTTCCTCATCATTGCTGGTCCAAAGAAAGCCTATAACAAACTTTCCTTTCCACAACAAAAACTTGTCAACTTATTAGGTCCAAAGTTCGCCAGCCTCCTCGTGTGAGTATGGCTAGGTCACCTTGAATTTGCCCCCATTTTGATCAACTTTCATTCAAAATTTGCCCCAAGAGAGACGTGTGTGTGATAATTCCCCTCCACTTATAAAATTAGCTTATCGGACTTAGAGTAGAGTTCTTCGGACAAAAAGCCTTTCCAACACTTTGCTTCCCATCTGCTAGGATTATGGCTCGATCCAACTTGTTGCCAATCTTTGAAGAGGATCCTAGTCTTTCCCCTTTGAGGAAGAACCCAACTGATACTGGATATCACCCATGCTCAGTGAGTATCAGTTCCGAAGGTGGCCGTCCCAAAATGAAGACCAACTGCTCCATAGAAAATTATTGGTGGAAGTTTACAGTCCCAGATATTCATTCATATATTGACAAATGTATGGCTGTGATTTGTAGGGACAGGCCATAAATGAAAACCACTGAGGCATCGAGATTTCGTGATCTTTTTTTCATAACGCCTCACTCTTAAATCTTTCATTCTATGTGTTGATTTGCTAGTGATAAGTGCTAGAAGAGAATTGAGAAGTTCCATATCTTTGTGACTTCTTCTTGATTTCATTTGTTGACATTCAAGAGAGTGCTTTGTGCATTGGAACAGGTTGAAAGGAGAAGATCGGGTCACTTCAACATGGCTACAAGTGGAGGCTTTATGTCGGAGAGTAATGAGAGGCTTACCTCAATCAACTATTCTACTTGGAAGGGGAGGATGGAGTCCTTATTGGAGATGAATGAGTTGGTGGAGATTGTTGTAGGTGTGAAGGATAGACCTCAAGCACCTCAAGATCCAGTAAGGTATGACAAGAGAGAAAAGAAAGCTCTACACGGCATGACCAAGCTGAATGTTACCAATGGGCTACTCAAGGAGATTGGTAAGAGCAATTCATCTCGAGAGGCTTGGGAAGCTTTGAAGAAGCTTTATGAATCCAAGTCCACATCTAGAGTGTTGACTCTAAGAAGAAGAATCTTTCAAAGTTTGTAAAAGAAGGAAGAGAGTACTCATGCTTGCGTCTGGTGGGCGTTGTCGCAAATGAAACTAACCCAAGAAACAGGCTAGCCATCCATCCTTTGCAAACATTGAGTCGTTTCATTGCCGTTCACGTGCGAGTACTTGAACTGCAAATCCGCCCCACAGTTTCTGTAGCCTCTTTGTTTGATGGTATCAGTCTTCAAAAGAAAGGTTCCTTCTCGAGCCATCAGCTCCTTGTATCACAAGCAATCATGCAAACTAGGCAAAGCACGAGTACTAAGACTCACCACGAATACATACAAGTAAGACAGTCAGGCAGGTTTACTAACAAGTAACAAAGAGAAGGTCCCCCTTTGAGATGGTCCTGCCAACGGACCTTTGCCTAGCCGCGCCCATACAAATCAATCACGGAATCAGCCCACATAGGACACCCCTCCAAGTATCCGTGCTTTCACCATTAAGCAGCACATTGCCTCAGTCACGCCCACCACTTTTTGGTCGATAGCCCTTATAGCTAAACGATCGGCAGCTATCTCGCACCGGCAGCTAACCACCCGTGCTTTACACCCAAATTCGAGCAGCATCTCTGTATCAATGGTTAACCCGTACAGTTCGAATATGTCGCCCCGCACCCCACAAGGCACAGACCGTGCTTACACCAATCTAATGGTAGCACACTGCCTCATTTGTCCTATGTGCAGACAGCGCCAGGCCTGAACCGCGAGAACTGACTGTGCTTACACCTCAAGGGCAGCACTTTGACTCATCAAGTCCCCCATTCTACCGACCACCCCGACCGTGGACGCACCCGTGCTTACACTGTGGGCAGCACCTTGCACAACAGTTGTCTTGATGAACCCCAAACCGTGGCCATTTCCGTGAGATCCACATAGCTGACCGGCTCTGATACTACATGTAGCGCAGGCATCCCAAAGGGAGCTGGGAACCACGACTTAGCTTCCCAGCTTTCAACTCTTGCCATCCAAACCCACTTGACATACAAGCAGCCAACTCGCCAACAACGATCAGACTTAACCCACTTGAAGTTCCAAGAACCAACATTGAGATCCAACCTGGCGCCATGCCAGATCGGGGGTCCCGATGTGGGTGACTTCCCTCCAAGCAAGCCGCCCGACATACATCAAACTTAACCAACTCGAAGCTTCATTACAAACGAGTAACATCCATTCCAAGCAAGCGGTCTGACTTACATCAGACTTAACCAACTGAAAGCTTCGTCACGAGAGCTGGAAGCCAACCTGGCGCCACGCCAGACTGGATAGCCATAAACAGGTAACGTCCACCCAAGCAAGCCATCCAACTCAGCCGACAGGTTAGAGCCCGTTCCCCAAGAGCTTAACCCATTCACGTTCATGCAAGGAACACTCAGAACCACAAGCCGCGACAAATATGGAAACAACTAGTTCCTGGACCAAATGGTCCCGACAGCATACCGCTGGCGCCACGGACCGAATGGTCCTGACGGCATACCGCTGGCGTCTCGGGATACGACCCTCAGCTGTGTGTCAACTTTAAAAATTTGGAAGCGGCCTTACAACTGTTGCTTTTACCGAACACTGAAACCCAGAAGGTAATCAGAGTCAGTTTGAGAAAAATCCCACTTTATTGATAAATCTGAGAAGGTTACATTTCAAGTGTGTGACTGTTGCGCCGGCGCCTCAAAGGGCGCTGGGACTTGAGCGGTTTTCCCAACACGCGCTTAAGTCTAACATTCATCCATCATGCACTTACATAAAAGCCAACTCAGAAACGTAACAAGCTTAACCATTCAGACTTAAGAAAACTGGAATCCCAACCATCCCGAAAGCCAACTCAAAATCCGTCCCCAAAAGGTAACCAAAGGCAAAGACAAGCCACACATGAAACCCAAGGCATAGTGGTCGCCAAACTGACCAATTGGCGGCATAGCGGCAAGCCCCATGTCAATGACAGGGACCCTTAGGCACCAGCGACGCAAAAAGGTTGTAGTAAGGGTCCTTCCACTTGGACCAGTCCCGGAGGCGAAACCGAAATGGTAATCATCCCCAAGGATCAACTTTATTAGATTTGGAAGAGGTTACATTCATACATAGACTGACCGGTCGGGGCCACCAACACGTGCTGGGCATTGTGCCTGGCTCGTGCTGGTAGAGGGAGCTGAGACCTGGTGACTGGATTCCTGGCGCTGGTTGAGCTGCCCAAGTTTCTGTCTGCCGGACTCCCCCTATAGTTCTGTTGTGATTCGGCGCACCCCCTCTGTTCTGAAACATAGTGCTTTCTGGTAAAGCACGCTTTTTGGGACTTAGTTTTTATTTTGCTGATTAAGCCTGGCAGAATCAGTCTGGCTCCCGGACATGGGTCCCGGGAGCCGTTCCGGTGGCAGAATCAACTTGCTTCTTGACTAGGCCATGACTCGAGCTCCAGAGCTAGCTCATGACTTGTGACTACTTGACTGGCTCACCACAGGTCGGAGGCTCAGTCCTTGACGTTCTAACTTGCTCTGGGACCTTAGGGAGTGTCACCCCTTAGAGTCTTACAGGGCACGTTGGGTGCACCTGAGTCAGCTTTACAACATCCTCCCCTCGTTTGAAAAAGCTGATGTCCTCATCAGGGCCAAACTAGACCTAGGACGTATGGCACGGGCTTAATTCACCGGCCTTAGCAACTTTGAATTACAAAATACATTGGCAGTAGCACAGGAAAAGTGTAGATAAAGTTCACTTACGTAAAACCTGTGTAAAGCTGCAAGTGATTTATTGGCAAACTTAAGAAAAATACCGGAAAGTTCCTTGAACTTCAGAATGGCCATGAATGTTTATGTAAGAGGCATGCCGCAAGGTAGTGCTTTGTGTGCCGATCTGGGAAAACGGCTATTGCGTTGGTTCTTCTGCAGATAATCTGCTAGTACTTCAGGGGCTCCCTCCTTAAGTTTGTCTTCGTACTCCCAAGAAGCCTCAATAAGTGGAGCCCGTAGCCACTTCACTAGATATTCACATTGAACGCCAGTTTGCTTTCTATGTGTCAATATTTGTTTTGGTACAAGCTGCCTCTTCGTATCATCAAGTGTCGTTGGTGGGTGACGGAGTTCGTGTTGCCGATCAAATCGCTCATCTGGTTTGTACCGTTTGAGTAATGAGATATGAAACACATTGTGTATATCCAAGCTGGATGGCAACGCTAATCGATAAGCCACTGGGTTGATCTTCTTGGTGACATAATATGGTCCCGCATAAGGTCGAGCAAACTTATGAGAAAAACCTTTTGGTAGCGCAATGTTCTTTGTGTTCAGCCATACTTGATCACCTTCCTCAAATTCCAGTTCTCGTCGATGTGGGTTTACGTCAGCTGCCATACTCCTTTGTGACTGCTCTAAAAACGCCTTCACCTCGGTCAGCTTTGTGTGCCACTCATTGATGAATTCCTCTACAGTGGGTATTGGTGTTTCCTGCACGCCTGTAAGAAAAGAGCTTGGAACAATCGGTAGCCGACCATTGCTTATCTCGAAGGGTGCCCTTCCAGTAGATCTGTTCACTTGGTTGTTATGTGCAAACTCGAGAATATCCAAGTAGTTGACCCAATCGGATTGGTCCCAAGCGACATAATTTCGTAAATATTGTTCAATCTGTCGATTGACTCGTTCCGTTTGCCCATCTGTCTGAGGATGATATGCAGTACTGAAATTCAATCCGGTTCCCACGAGGCGAAATAGACAAGTCCAAAACTTTCCGACGAACTTGGTGTCTCGGTCAGAAATAATCGTTCTAGGCAGGCCGTGGTATTTGAAAACACATTTGAAAAATAACCTTGCCACTTCTTCAGCTGTCACTGAACTTTTAGTTGGTATTAGATGAACTTGCTTTGAAAAGCGGTCAACCACCACATAAATTGAGTCGAATCCTTGGCACCGTGGTAGTTGAACAATAAAATCCATGCTCACCGAATCCCATGGGTATGCTGGTACCGGTAATGGTTGGAGTAGTCCAGCCGGAGCTAGCGGTTCCACCTTCACTTGTTGACATGTCGGGCATGTTTGTACATAGGATTCAACGTCTGCCCACATACTTGGCCAATAGAAGCCTCTTTTGAGAAGTTCATACATGCGATTCACCCCTGGATGCCCGGCGGCTAGTACATCATGATGTTCTCGCAAGACTTTCTTCCTCAGGTTGATGTTGTCTGGGACATGTACTCTGCGTTGTTTATAAACAACCATTTCATCTTTCCAAGTGAAATGTTTATGAGGCTTTCCCAGCTAGAATTCGATCATTAAGTCCTTCGCCAACGCATCTACACCATAATTCTCTCTGATTTCTTGGAGTAGGCCAGTCACCTGAGTTGTCACTGTTGCCATCAAGTGTTCTTGTCTACTTAGTGCGTCCGCCACCACATTGTTCTTTCCCGTTGTGTGTAAAATGTCTATATTGAATTTTGAGAGAAAGTTTTGCCATCGCATTTGCTTTGGCGTGAGCATACCTTGGGATGAGAAGTACTTGAGTGATACATTATCAGTGAACGCCTTAAAGGGTTTTCCTGCCACATAATGTCTCCAATGCTCCACTGCTTGGACTATTGCGACCATTTCTTTTTCATGAGTTGGCCATCGTTGCTCTACGTCACTCAATTTCTTTGAAAAATATGCAACAGGTTTTCCGTCTTGCATCAGCACGGCCCCAATAGCAAAGTTCAACGCATCTGTATGTATTTCAAAAGGTTTGCTAAAGTCCGGTAAGGCAAGGATGGGTTCTTGAGTGATCCGTCGTTTTAGTTCTTGGAATGCTGCTTCACATTCCGGTGTCCATGTCATCTTCAGATGAGTCTTGGTCTGCTCCAACAGTGGTGCCACAATTTTGCTAAATGCTTCAATGATACTCCTGTAAAAGTTACATAAGCCCACAAAGGATTTGATGCCATGAACAGTTTTAGGTGCTAGCCAATCCAAGATAGCCTTGATCTTCTTAGGATCCATTTGAATCCGTCCGTGGCCTATAACATGTCCAAGGAAGTCAACTTCCTCCACCACAAACTCACATTTCTCTCTTTTCGCGAACAAGCAGTTCCTCCTCAGTCGTTGGAGAACTGTCCTTTAATGTTGAATGTGATCTTTAAGGTTCCGGCTAAATACTAATATGTCATCAATGTACACAATGACGAATTCATCCAGGCAGTCTTGAAATATATTGTTCATCAACGTGCAAAAAGTGGCTGGTGCGTTTGTTAGACCGAATGGCATCACCAGGAACTCGTGACTTCCGTACCGCGTTCAAAACGCCGTTTTGTGCTCATCACCTTTAGCTATTCGAATTTGATGATATCCAGACCTGAGATCTATTCGGTTAAAGTATTTGGCATGTTTGAGTTGGTCGAATAGGTCATCAATTCTAGGCATGGGGTACTTGTTCTTGATGGTACTCTTGTTAAGCATGCAATAATCCACACACATTCGAAGAGTTTTGTCTGTCTTTTCCACGAACAACACTGGGGCTCCAAAAGGTGAAGCGCTAGGTCTAATAAAACCTTTGTCTATCAATTCACCAAGTTGTCGTTTCAGTTCCGCCAACTCTTCTTGTGAAGTAGGGTGCTCGTGAAGTTGGCTCTGTTCCTGGTACCAACTCAATTTTATGGTCCACTGGTCTTCGAGGAGGTAGCTTAGATGGGAGTTCCTCTGGGAACACATCGCTAAATTCTTCTAACAGATCTGCCACTTCTTTTGGCAAGTTTTCTTGTCGCACGCTTTTCCCTTCTGGGACTTCTCGACAGATGCAAAGAAAGCACTTTGACCTTTTCCCTTTCGCCATTCTTTTCATCACTAATGCTGCAACCAGATTTTGTTCAATATCGGTATCCTTAGCATTTCCTCCGGGCAGGGCTTTTGTCATGCAGATTTGTCCCTTATAATCCAAGATGACCAAGTTTGAGCTCCTATCCAAAACTGCGATACAGTGTTCATTTAACCAAGGGAGGCCCAAAATCACATCAAAGGCATCCATCTCTAAAATCACAAAGCTAAGTTTAGCCTTCCATCTTCCAATCTGCACCGGGATGTTCAATGTCGCTTTGTCTGCATCTAGTGCTCCCTTCGCTGTTTCTACCTTGAGAGTAGATGTAACATTCCTGGTCGACAAGCTGAATTGTTCCACTACGCTCCTTGAGATATAGTTATGTGAAGCTCCGGAGTCGATCATGAAATCTGACTTCCTCCCCGCGATCTTTCCTGATAAGAATAACAATCTTGAACCAATCTTGGGGGTTGCCCCATGGAAGTTCCTTTCCATACTTGTGCGTCGTCCACTCATAAATGTAAGCTCCTCTCACAACTCCCAACTAGATCAGATCACCTGGATCAAAAGAAGTAGTCAGGGATAATTCAGGTCCAGGCAAGCACACCACAAACGAACATACCAACCAAAGCTAAACAGAGGATCCCTCTCAAGTCACATTCCCCTTGAGACCGGACGTAGGATCTTTGCCTAGCCACGCCCACACAAATCTATCACAGAATTAGCCCACGGAGAAACATCCATCCAACCATCCGTGCTTTCACCATTAAGCAGCACATTGCCTCAGTCACGCCCCACCACTTTTTGGTCGATAGCCCTTATAGCTAAACGATCGGCAGCTATCCCGCACCGGCAGCTAACCACCCGTGCTTTACACCCGAATTCGAGCAGCATCTCTGTATCAATGGTTAACCCATACAGTTCGAATATGTCGCCCCGCACCCCACAAGGTACAGACCGTGCTTTCACCTACCTAGGCAGCACTTTGCCTCATCCGTCCTACGTGCAGACAGCGCCAGGCCCGAACCGCGAGAACTGACCGTGCTTACACCTCGAGGGCAGCACTTTGACTCATCAAGTCCCCCGTTCTGCCGACCACCCCGACCGTGGACGCACCCGTGCTTACACTGTGGGCAGCACCTTGCGCAACGATTGTCCTGACAAATCCCAAAAACGTGGCCATCCCTGTGACACTTGCGTAGCTGACCGGCTAGTCGGCTCTGATACCACATGTTGTGCCGGCGCCTCAAAGGGCGCTGGGACTTGAGCGGTTTCCCCAACACGTGCTTAAGTCTAACATTCATCCATCATGCACTTACATAAAAGCCAACTCAGAAACGTAACAAGCTTAACCATTCCGACTTAAGAAAACTGGAATCCCAACCAACCCGAAAGCCAACTCAGAATCCGTCCCCAAAAGGTAACCAAAGGCAAAGACAAGCCACACATGAAACCCAAGGCATAGTGGTCGCCAAATGACCAATTGGCATAGCGGCAAGCCCCATGTCGATGACAGGGACCCTTAGGCGCCAGCGACGCAAAAAGGTTGTAGTAAGGGTCCTTCCACTTGGACCAGTCCCGGAGGCGAAACCGAAATGGTAATCATCCCCAAGGATCAACTTTATTAGATTTGGAAGAGGTTACATTCATACATAGACTGACCGGTCTCGAGGCCACCAACACGTGATGGGCATTGTGCCTGGCTCGTGCTGGTAGAGGGAGCTGAGACCTGGCGACTGGATTCCTGGCGCTGGTTGAGCTGCCCAAGTTTCTGTCTGCCGGACTCCCCCTATAGTTCTGCTGTGATTCGGCGCACCCCCTCTGTTCTGAAACATAGTGCTTTCTGGTAAAGCACGCTTTTTGGGACTTAGTTTTTATTTTGCTGATTAAGCCTGGCAGAATCAGTCTGGCTCCCGGAAATGGGTCCCGGGAGCCGTTCCGGTGGCAGAATCAACTTGCTTCTTGACTAGGCCATGACTCGAGCTCCAGAGCTAGCTCATGACTTGTGACTACTTGACTGGCTCACCACAGGTCGGAGGCTCAGTCCTTGACGTTCTAACTTGCTCTGAGACCTTAGGGAGTGTCACCCCTTAGAGTCTTACAGGGCACGTTGGGTGCACCTGAGTCAGCTTTACAACAGTGACCGACCCTAGTCTCCGGGGCGCAAGCATGCCAAGGCGAGAGCCATGACAACATTCCAGCAAGGGAGGTTGAGACTTGGTTGGAGCTCGCCCTGAGTCGCAACTCGCACTCCCCTATAGTATTGGTGTGATTCGGCACCCCCCCTCATACCAAGCACTCTACCCAAGCTGGTAAAGCACGTTTTTCTCTCTCTAGGATTTTCTCTTTCTAGAAAGTCATTTTCTCTCTCTAGATTTTATTGATCCCCAGGCTTCCTTTAATCATGCCTAGATCGTGTGAGGTGATTGCACATCGATCTGAGCTCTCTGGACTCCGCTAGCACCGATCAAAGATTTTCAGCCATAGGAACTTGGTGTCGGCTGGATTCTGGTCACCGCGGCACCGGGAGCGGCACCGGCGCCGTTGGCACCGGGAGCAACAGGGGCGCTGCTGGCGCCGGGGACATATCTGGCGCCGATGGCGTCGGAAGTAAAGCTTGTAAAGGTAGCTTCACAACAGGTTAGCGTTCCTGAGATATTCATTGGTACAACAATGGAAGTAGAAAGGACATTGTCAACGGGCCATGAAGCTGAGTTGGGGTTTCGAAAGAGAAAGCTACCTACTATCAAAGATTTAAAACCTCCGAAGTTCACTGGAAAGCATTAATCTTTTTTGAAAGTCCATGATCTCATTCAAGGAAGTTTTTGACATCTCTCTCTCTCTCTCTGTCTCTCTCTCTCTCTAAGACTCCAATGGACCACCTTTGACATTGGTGTGGTGTTCTATGACTCCATAAATTTTATGGAAGCCTATAGCATAAAGGCGTCACTAATTTTTATGGCTTAAAGCATCAATCTTTTTGAAAATCCAATTTACCACCTATGATTTCAAGGTGGTCTATTGTATATACAACATATTTTATGGAGGAACACATTAAGCTGTATTAAAATTTTAGGGAAATTCTCTACATGGATGCCTAGGAAAGTTAAAAAGTCTTTGAAAAAAAGAGAATCTATTATCAAGCTCAAGCTCATGTTCTAGAGACACCTTACCTTTTAGCAAGTCAAATCATCCCCATAGCTTAGCCAATCATAAAAATTAGCTTAAGGATTTACCGCAAAACAAAAAAGTCACAAACCTAAATTGAAGAGCTAGAATGCCCATTTTATCAAATGGATTCACTTTTTATTGCATATTAATATTGTGTAGTAGGAGAAATCAAAGAAGGAAGCGCTTGAAAAGAGGGTTGTGCAACAGTTGCTGCACATGCGATGCACCCATGCATATGGTGATCGTACGCTCTTGGTCGTTGTGAGGAGTGGGGTATAGTGCAGCAATGCAATCGCCAAAGATCGGAGCTAGAGTAAAAGAGCAGTGCAATGGTGGTCCATGACCAAAATCCAAGCTGTAGATGGGGTAGTGTGAGAAATCAATGGCTTGCACATCCGTGCCTCCATAGCTGGCGCCGATGGAACCGATCAAAGATTTTCAGCCATAGGAACTTGGCGCCGGCTGGATTCTGGTCACAGTGGCGCCGGGAGCAGCAGGGGCGCTGCTGGCGCCGGGGACATAGCTGGCGCCGATGGCGTTGGAAGTAAAGCTTGTAAAGGTAGCTTTACAACATCCACCCCACCTTTATAAAATCTGATGTCCTCATCAGATGTCAGATTTAAGTAAAGGTGTCTCCCAATTGAACTAACTATACATTTAAGCTACTTGGCACAGTACTCAATTTACTGGCCACTTTTTATTAACATTGAAGCTGGCACACCACAAGTCGGAGGCTCAGCTCTTTGTACTGAAAGATTACATAACTTGAAAATATATCTTTGTCTGGGAAAAGCGTAGATTTGATATCGCTTTCGAAAACCCAAAAACCTTATTAACTGGTGACAGAGGCCTTTCTTTGAAATGTTCGCCCTTGTCGCTTCTGACTTTCGACTTTGGAACTCCTTTGAGCTCCTGATTTGTCCTTGATGCCCTTTGTGTTGAGCTCCGTGAGCACCAGATTTGTTCAGTTTCGCACAGGTATCAAGGCTCCCTGAGCCAAAGGATTTATCATTTGATTGCCCACTTTATGGTCCACTCTGTGCCTTGTTGCTTATGCACCTTGATTTTTCTCCTTGTCCCAGCCTGATCATGATCTCAGAAAGAAGCTTGACTTCCAGAGCATCAAATGTATTTACATCAGCTACACTACTTTAGATCAAGCCTACAAATTGTTCGATCGTATCGAGTCGAAGATATTCATTAGCCGGGATGTCATTTTTATTGAAGATCAGTTTATCGACCTCAAGGGAAAAGGCAAAGCCCATATAGCTGACTCTTCGGTGTCATCCGACACATTGAGCTTTCCAGTTCCTTAGTCAAATATTCCTATTGAAGGTCCAATCTCATCTACTTTCGACGAACAACATATCAATGACGAATCCAAAGATGATGATGTTGTAGTTCAGCAACTACAACATAATGAAAGTGATCAACTTTCTCTATTTCCCAGAAGATCATCAAGAACGCAGACCACCTATCAGTTATATTGACGAGTCTACCCGATTCCGATCTCTGGAAAGGAGCTATCGATATTGATCACGGCTACACACCAAGCTCTTCAGATTCAAATGTTTACTTCAAGACAATGCAGCAGTCTTTTATCATTATTACTTTGTACGTGGACAACACATTGCTCTTTGACAACAGTATCGATTTGATAAAAGAAGCTAAGACAATGTTATCCTCTGAATTTGACATGACCAATCTGGACGAAGCTCATTTCTTCCTTGGTATTCAAATTTATAGAGACAAAAATCAAAAGTTGATCTACATTACTCAACAGAGGTATATCTACAATATGTTAGTTAGATATAATTTGGTTGATTGCAATTAGCTCTCTCACCAATGGAACCAGGTCTCAAATTGTTGAAGGACCAGTGTCTCTGAACAATCGAAGAAAAGGAGCAGATGTGCGAGTATCCTTATCATTCGATAATAGGATATCTTATGTACGCAATGATCTGTACCAGGCCAGACGTAGCTTTTGCAATCAGTTCCCTAAGTTAGTATATGACTAACTCTGGTGTAACACATTGGAAGGCTCTTATCAGATTCATGAGATATCTTCGAGCTACTATGGACTTTTGCATTTGTTATGGAGCAGTCGACAACGACAAACTCAATTTAATCAGTGGTTACACAGATGCAAGTTGGGTAGTACATATAGACACTCGCAAATCTACTTCTAGATTTACATTCTTCCTCAACAATGGTCCAATTTCTTGAAATAGTTGCAAGCAATCTTTGATAGCTCTATCTTCTACAGAATCAGAGTATATCGCAGTCTCACAAGCTACTAAGAAAGCAATTTGGTTGAGAAACTTACTTTCAGATATCAGTCTGAGTCAATATGCTCCGACATTATTATTTTGTGATAATCAAAGTGCCATTGCCTTGTCAGCCAACCCCATATTTCATTCTAGGAGTAAGCACATTGAACTGAAGTATCACTATGTCAAGAGCAAAGTTCTCAACAAAGAGGTTAGATTGCAGTACTGTCGAACGCAAGATATGACAGTGGATATTTTTACTAAAGCATTAAGCTTGGATGCACACAAGAAGTTTTGTGCAGAACTAAGTTTAAAGGCCAAGGCATTCATGGATTCAGTTGGATTATTCTCTCACTAATTGACTAATCGACATTTTAATCTTTGTTCAACTTTTATCCAAACTTGTAGTTTTCTTTGTGTTTTTACACAGTCTGCATAACTTATACTCGAAATGGCTGGCAGTGACAATTTACATTCATTTTTGCAGACAGACTGTTTATGACCAAAGCCACCGACTTGCATTAATCCATCAGCAAGTATTTTCTGAGAAGTCCTAACTGGATGGATGCTAGCACATCACAGCCAACTGGATGATGCTTTTGACGATCTAATTGCTTAGTATAAATAGCTATTCATATTTCAACATCTCATAATTAACATCTTATATCAAGAAGAGGATCAAGTATTGAATAGTTAGCTCTCTCTCTCTCTCTCTCTCTCTCTCTCTCTCTCTCTCTCTCTCTCTCTCTCTCTCTCTCTCTCTCTCTCTCTCTCTCTCTCTCTCTCTCTCTCTCTCTCTCTCTCTCTCTCTCTCTCTCTCTCTCTCTCTCTCTCAAGCCTATGAGCTTGTACACTCGTGAGCATTCTAGCTCAGTTCTTTTAGAGTTGATTAGAGATTGCTATTGCACTTAGCGGCTTATCAGTAGTTGCGCTTAATTTAGACTTACATTTTAGCCGCTTAGAGATAGCTTAGAGTACGTGGCTTCAATCCGCAACTTGTTGTACTCATTTACATCTGTTTCGCTTCCATACTGAATTGATACTATCTTCTTATTGCGTTCAGTCTCGTCTTAGAATGTATGCGTTTCTGTAGTTCTTCACAACTAATTATTTGTCTGATGTTTCGATGCTTAATATTTGGCTACGTAATCACTATAGTACTAATGATTTCAAAGTTAGCTACTATAAGATCGAACATGATTTCAATCACTATTGTTTTGTTCAAAATTGATAGGCGTAGTCATGTATAAAGAAAGAGAAAGATAGTTTATTCCGTTGTGCACGATAAGTTTTCTTTCTTGTCGTTCAAATCCTTTTTATTCGAATTCTTTTCTTTTCGAGTTTGACCTATCTTTCATACACCTCTTTCCAACACTCTTAACATCTCCGACACACAAATTGGTCATATCAGAAAAGCCCAATCACCTCTTTCCAACACTCTTAACATTTTCGACACACAAATTGGTCATATTAGAAAAGCCCAATCACACCCTTTTCGAGTTTGACCTTGGTTCGACCTATCTTTCATACACCTCTTTCCAACACTCTTAACATCTCTGACACACAAATTGGTCATATTAGAAAAGCCCAATCATCGAAAGAAGCTTGGGATATATTGAGTACATTATATGAAGTGAGGAATGTCACTTCGAAGTTATGTCTGAGAAAAAAAAATTTCTCTCTCAAAATGTCAGATGGTCATTCTGTTCAGAATCACATAAATGAATTTAAGACTCTAATGGATCAAATGGCAGCAATAGATTCAGCAATCGAAGACTCTGATGATGTTATGACCTTATTGTCGAGCTTACCATCTTCCTATGAAATTTGGGTGATGATGGTTTCCACACACTCAGACATCACATTATCCAGAGTCATAATTATGTTGTTGCAGGAGGAAACAAAAAGAGGTGGAGAATCTTCATCCTCCATCAACGACTCACAAGCATTATTCTCCAAGAAGGGCTCAAAAAAGCAACAGAAGAAGTAAGTTGTTTGACAAACTGATAACAATCAAAAGCAGTCATAGAAGTCCCTGAATTAGCCACCTGCTCAGAACAACAAGAAAAGACTCTTCTGTAGGTACTGCAAGAGACCAAATCATGAGATCCACGACTGTTGAGTCTTGAAGTTCAACAACTACAAGAAGAAGAAGCTGCATCAGCAAGCTAGGACACCATGCAAAAGATAGAAGATGATGAAGAGCATAAAGTCCTCATGGTGAGCCATTGCCATGTCAAACAGTCGAGAATGCTGAGTTGTAGACAAGCAAAATAATCAAAGCTCTCAGGAGCGACAATGGTGGAGAATACATTTCAAATGAATTCAAGGACTATTGCTCAGCCAATGGCATCAAACAACAGTTTGTTGCTTCCTATTCTCCACAATCAAATGGACTGGCTGAAAGAAAAAACAAAACCTGAGTCAAATCTGCTAAATGCATGATGACACATGCTTTTTTTTCAAATCATTTTGGCAGCATGTCATTTCAATAACAACTTATTTGCAGAATCGATGCATAACTAAGGGTGTTCCTAACAACAAAACTCCTTATGAGGTTTGGATAGGATTCAAACCCTTAATCAAACATTTGAAAGTATTTGGATGCACGGCTTATGACCATGTCCCAAAGGACAACCAAAAGAAACTTGATGAGCATTCTTTTAGAACTATTTTTGTTGGCTATTGCAATTCTGATGGAATGTACAAACTGTATAACATAGATACCTGTAAGTTTTCATTAACAAGGATGTGACTTTTATTGAAGGTCTGTTTATTGATTTGGAGGGCAAGGAACAAATGTAGTCCACAATTTCTGCTCCAACAACTGACTCTTCTCAAAAGGCAATTTCCATTCCTTCTTGTAGTCATCCTATACAGTCAGATCCAGAAGAAGATGAAGAGACTACAACTCAGGAGCAGTCAACGTGTCCGACATGCCCGACACAATCGAAATAGCGACAGAAAACCGGACTTCATAGCCATAAGCTTCAACCAGGAGATCATCAAGAATTCGATCTCAGCCTGTCCAATATATTGATGGTTTGCTCACTATTCTATTCAGGAGCCAACCATAGCTGAGAAAGCATTGTCACAAGACCGACTCAGATCTCTAGAAAGAAACAATGGACAAAGAGTACAATTCACTGCTGAGGAACAACACTAGGACGATCACTAACCTGCTAGCAAACAGAACGATTATCAACTTCAAATGGATCTTTAAGATCAAATACAAAGCAGACGGGAGCATCGATAGAAGGAAAGTCTGACTTGTGGCAAGGGGATTTTTAAAAATTCCCAACATCGACTACTTTGAGACCTTTAGCCCAGTTGTCAAGCACTCTTATATTCGAATCCTACTTACTTATGCTATTGCAGCAAATCTTGAGGTACATCAGACTGCATTTCTCAATGGAGTTATTGAGGAGGACATCTATATGATTCAGCCAGAAGGCTACATCCTCAATGGTCGTGAAGACCAGGTATGCAAACTCCACAAAGCTTTGTATGGTCTAAAACAATCTTCCAGAGCATGGTTTCATCAAATCAACACGTTCTTGATCGATCATGATTTTCAACCTAGCTCTGTAGACTATAATGTGCACCTCAAAGCTATCAATCAATCCTTTGTCATCATCACACTTTATGTGGATGATACGTTGTTGTTTGGCAACAATATTGCTATGACAAAGCATACAAAGAGGATGTTGTCCCAAGAATACAAGATGACAGATCTTGGAGAAGCTCACTATTGTCTCAGGATTCAGATCCACAGAGATAGAAGTTGAAGACTTCTCTATATCACCCAGGAGAGGTACTTTTATAACTTGCTGATGAAGTTCAATTTTATGAATTGCAAGCCTGCAAAATAATCCCGTGGATCCAGGTCTCAGATTATCCAAGGAATAGTGCCCTCAGACCAATGAGGAGAAGGCTGAAATGAAGGGGTATCCATACCAATCTATTATCGGATCCCTGATGTATGCAACGATTTTGACCAGGTCAGATCTTGCATACGCCATCAGTTCCTTGAGTCAGTACATGATCCCAATCTTGGCATGATCCATTGGAAAGCTCTTTTGGGAGTAATCAGATATGTACAAGTTACAATGGACTTTTGCATTTTCTATGGTGATGGAGATTCATTCGATATCCATACTCTTCATGGATATATATATATATATATATATATATATATATATATATATATATATATATATATATATATATATATATATATATATATATATATATATATATATATATATATATATATATATATATATATATATATATATATATATATATATATATATGCAAATTGGGCAGGTGATATCGACACCAGAAAATTAACTTTTGGATACGTTTTTCTGCTCAACAATGTTCTGATATCTTGCAATAGTCATAAGCATACCTCCATTGCAATGTCTTCGACAGAGTCAGAGTACATTGCAGCCTCTCAAGCTACCAAAGAGGCAATCTAGTTGAAGAATTTATTGTCTGATATTGGTCTCAAACAATCTGCTCCAACAATGATCCAGTGTGACAATCAGAGTGCAATTGTATTATCAATTAATCCTAGATTCATTCTAGGAGCAAGCACATCAAGATCAGGTATCACTACCCAAGGATCATGATACTCAACACGGAGGTGAGCCTAAAATTTTGCAAAACTTAGTACATGGAAGCTGACATATTTACAAGGGATTGAATCAAGAAGCACACAACAATTTTTGTGCTATCTTGAATTTGAGAATCAAGGCATTTAAGAATCCAAATTAAGTGGGAGTATTGGATTTCTATACTCCATCCTTATTTCATGCTAATCTAGATTCATTCATTTGTTGTTGTAAATATTGGCATAGTCGCGACATCTGCAAAAATACAAGAAAAGTCGATGATAGTTTACACCAACATGACCGACATCGTTTTTTCCTTGACAAATGATTTTGAGCCCTACCTCGACATCGAACTCTTCGACTTCCACGACATTGATTTCATCGACATCGAAGTCTCGGACTTCAACATCTGATCAAAGGGAAGCTACGAAGTCTTCGACTTCCACATCATCGACTTCATCGACAACAAATTTTTTCAAATGTCAATGTCATCTATTTGGCGGCTCACCAGTACATTTGTCACGTCCGAACAAATTCTCCAACTAAATCAGATGTCGACTGAAAGCGACATACAACAGCAAGTAGTGCCTTAATCCTAATTTGTAGAGTTAACCATTCTTTTAATCAGTTAGCCATGTGTACATATTCATCTAAGATCGATGAATCAATAGATCGGTAATTTTATTCAGAGCGCATTGTATCATTCTTCTTCTCTATTATCACAAAGTATTGTATCAAGAAGAACGTGTTTGATCTGTTCTGCAATCACATTGTATCTCTACACGATTAATCCATCATTGTTCCAGCAATCTAGTTTGTGTAAGGTGACTGCATGTTTGAACTGATTCATACTTGCAGATTCATTGTTCTATATATTTAATCGTTTTGTATGACTTATAGCACTGCTCGATTTCCTTGCTCTAATCAGTGCATCTTTGATACAATGTTCCGCAAAGCCAAAACTCTATAATCAAGGTCATTTGTGCATGGCTAGGAAATCGACTTAATATCAGTTCCTTTAGCTATGGCTCTCAACCGCTCGTATGCCTTTTTTGTCTCTCTTTATCTACAGAGCTGCTACTTCTAAAGGAGGCCATATCACCTACAAGGCTACAAATTTTATAACTCGCATATGTTGCAACTTGCAAGTTATGCACAAATTTATGATATAAATTTTAGTTTTAAAAATATCACATAATTCCACATCGATTTAATATCACATAATTTCATATTTCCTTTTAAATTTCAAACATCACAAAATAAGCTTATTAAAAAATAAGTTTGCAATCACGTTGTTTGAAAATATCACGACATGTTATATAACTTATATTCAGTTTTTGGTCTTTGTACATAGGATCTCCAGATTCAAAATATATAACGTGCAGGCATCATTTCGGCCATTGGCCGAAGATATTGCTATGGACACAAGTTAAATCTCTTAAGGTTATTATCTAAATCTTCTAAAAATTTTCTTGCATGCTCGTCAGCAATATAATATTCGTTTGTGACGATATATTTGATATGCTCTACATTGGCTCATGCAAGGCTCTGCTTCCAACCAAGATGGTGCAATGCACAAAACTCCTCACAAAATGTGATAATTTCAGTGATCAGCCATGCCATTGACCATGTGTCTGTACCTCTGGTGTACACATAGTTGCAATCCAGCAACTCGAGAGCTAACCACGGCCTAAGCGCATGGGTTCTCGGATTTGCCACCTAGGATTTTTTTTATCCGTATTCAACCCTTACAGCCATTTCACAATCGATGACACCATTCCTAGGATGCAACTGGTTAGTGAAATCAATCATGACATTAGCTGCATGCAAATTGCAATGCAACAAGAACTCATTATGCACAAATGCCATGGTTTGCACCAAGGCATGTGAGATGCCACACACATGGTCACAAATCGATTTGATTCTAACCATCTCATCGGATAATATAACAGGGTCTGTTGAGGACCCTTCACCTTACCATTCCCCTGCAACTTTGCCATGTCTCTTTTGAATGAGCCATACTTGAATGGTAGCTTCATCATCAAATCATCTAGGCTACCTCCATTGAAGTACGGAAAGATAGAGACCAAAAAAGGTCGTCTTGTATGCCCAATATTAACCACAATTCCCATGTGTGCAATATAAATGCTGACCTCTTGCGTGAAAGATTTTAAAATGTCTTGTTGCTCACCTTTGTATCTCTTTGGGGCAAAAACAACTCCTTCAGGAAAAAAAAATATCCCGATGACCCCAATTTTAAAACAAGATCCAAATGTACCAGATCCTATTTTTTCCTTCCAAACAATTGCGTCATTTGGAATCCCCATTGATAGAGTGCATTTAGAATTCTTGACGCTCACGTCTAGTCGCTTAAAATCTTTTTTTTTTTAACTCCATGGACGAACTGTCTCCCACATGTGAGTGGCGTTGATGTTCTATTCGCATTTTTTTTTATAATACAACTTGAGTCTCGATGTGTTCAGCTCTTCTTGTCCCAAGATTCTAATTTAGTTTTATCTATCCTCGAGGGAGCTTCATCTCCCAGATCCTGAAGACACTTACTAACATCTCCAATAAAACTAGAAATATTTTTTGTAACATTTTCTTCATTTGTGTTGTATTCTTTACACACCACTTGAACTATTTCGTTCGTAAGCGCTCTCACACAAGCCTCATTACAAACAAATTTCTCTAACTCAGTGTTGCTAAAGCCATCTATTAATCGCAAACAGATGTACGTAAAGACTTAAGGAGAACTTTTCTTTGGTCGGCCATATTTTCTACGAAAAAATTTAACGAGTTACTAATGCTAAAAAATTGAATTTATAGTAACAAATTGCATTTGATAACAACTGTTAAAACAATAAATAGCATCTAATAAAAAATCTTTTGTACTAAATGTTAAGACCAACAGTTTACAAATCTAGTCTCATAATAAATCTTACTTCATGAATCATAAACAAGTTACTCCGAATCATAATTAAGTTAACGAGTTAATAATTCTAGAAAATATCAAATTGTAAGCATGTGTTGTAATTGAAATATGAAATACAAAATTGAAATCTACTGAATCACATACATAAATAAAAACATATACTAAAAATGTCAAAATTGAAATATTTATACAATCTTAAAATCTTCACACAACACAGACATAGAATGCACACAATTCTTAAATAATAAGCACACAACAAACAACCATGATAGTTATAGATTCATCAATAGCAGCTAGCCAAGTGAATAGTCGTGCACCAAAGTTGATTCAATCATTATTAGGTACACAAAGGATTATTGAAAATTCATCAATAGCACCTAGCCAAGTGAATAGTTTGTTAAATTCACACGTGTGGACTGTCCACAACATTTACTTGTGATCTCCTAAGGTGTGTAGATGCACCAAGATCAAGACTAGATTGAGATTCAAGATCTATCTTTGGTTCTATGGCAAAAACACTCTACTACATGCATTTGATCACTTCCAACTCTCACTCACACGTGTGGGAAGTGTTCCAAAAATAATCTAAGTAAAAACAAGCTGCTCTTCTTTGGTAGAGAGAGAAAATCATCATGAGCTCTCGGGTAAAGAGAGAAAGCTAGACTCACCAATTACTCACAAAACCCACTCAATCTCCAAATGAGAAATACAATGATACTAGTTGATCCACGAGCTACCACTATGCTTAACTATGATTGGACCACACTTTTGCCACCTCTTAATCCTATTGGACCATTGATCCATTCACCTCTAAATTCTATTGGACCATTTTCAAGCAAACCTTAAATTCTATTGGATCCCTCAAGATTCCACCTCTAAATCCTATTGGACCTCTTGAATTTCATCAAACAAAAGTATTACACTTGTCTACACTCTAATTGGCATGAGTTTAGCCTCTTACTCTATTTTGGCTAAATAGTGGCATTACAAGTGGAAATGGATAATTTGTCATCTATGCCAAATTTGGTCCTATCAACATCCTACCCCTAGAGGCTTGATATAAAAAACATAAGACCCTATATCTAACATATATAATCTTTTTTAATTCTTCACACTCCTAAAAAATTATCTATGAAGATTTGAGCATTGATCTTGATATAACTCCAAGATTAGATCTATGCTTGATGAAAGCACTTTTGCTCAAAGGCTTGGTGAGTAGATCGGCAATACAAGAGGACGAGTTGACATGCTCCAAATAGATTTCTCCTCCAATAAGCTTTTCTCTCACAAAATGGTGTGCCACTTCTATATGCTTGCTTCTTGCATGAAATATGGGATTATTGGCAAGAGCTTGGGCCAAGATATTATCACACTTGATCATTGGTAGATCACCTTGATGCACTTTAGCTCCAATAATAATCTCTTGATCCAAAGCACCTATTGGATCATTGATCCATGCACCTCTTAATTCTATTGGACTATATTCAAGCACACCTCAATTTCCTATTGGACCTCACAAGTTTCCACCTCTAAATCCTATTGGACCTCTTGTGGAAATGCATAATTTGCCATCTATGCCAAATTTATTCCTATCAACATCCTACACCTAGATGCTTGATAAAAAAAACATAAGACCCCTATATCTAACATAGATAATCTTTTTCAATTCTTCACACTCCTCCTAAAAAATTATCTATGAAGATTTGAGCATTGATCTTGATATAACTCCAAGATTAGATCTATGCTTGATGAAAGCACTTTTTCTCAAAGGCTTGGTGAGTAGATCGGCAGTACAAGAGGACGAGTTGACATGCTCCAAATAGATTTCTCCTCCAATAAGCTTTTCTCTCACAAAATGGTGTGCCACTTCTATGTGCTTGCTTCTTGCATGAAATATGGGATTATTGGCAAGAGCTTGGGCCGAGATGTTATCACACTTGATCATTGGTAGATCATCCTCCTTGATGCACTTTAGCTCCATTAATAACCTCTTGATCCAAAGTAGTTGTAGTGAGTGCTTTGTACTCGGCCTCACATGAAGAGAGAGATATAGTATCTTTTTTTTTGGAAAGCCAAGATATTAAATTGCCTCCAAGAAAGATAGTGTATGCACTAATAGACTTTCAATCCATCTTGTCACTTGCAAAATCCGAATCCGAGTAGCTAACAATGGATAGATCTTCACTTTTATAAAGTAGACCACGACTATTCAACCACAACCTGAAGCTATCCCAATCATTTACCCAGGAGAAACATCCACTCAAACACCTGCAGTCTGAAGGTCTGCAAGACAACGATAGCAAACTAATCATTTTGTCCCTCAGGCATTCATCAGTCATGGTGAACCTAACACTGTTGCAGAAGCATTGTCAATGCCCAATGCAGACGAATGGAAAGCTGCCATGGATACTGAGTGCCATTCCTTGATGAAGAACTAGACCTGGAGTCTTGTCAATCCTCCTGCAAGTATAAAGCCTATTGACTCTAAATGGATCTTCAAGCTAAAGCTTAAGCCGGATGGATCATAATACAAAAGGGATCTTAACATGAATTCTTATAAGGCCCTAATAGGTTTAGCAAGATAGGGTTATTGTGATAATATAAAAATAGGTTTGGCAAGATAGTCCACAAGTATTTAGAATTTGTGGACTATCTTGACAACCTATTTTTATAAAGAATGGGTGAGAGAGTTTGAAAATGCCATGTGCAAAAGGAAAAAAAATCATACCATATGCAAACCAAGAAACAAATTTTGTCATTGGATCTTACCTGCTAGAATTAATCTCACTCCATAAATTGATCCAATCAATATTTATAGCAAATTATCCTCTTTTTAAAGTGGTCTACAAATATGCAAACCTACTCTCATTTTCTTATAGTTTGTAGAAATACTCATAAAGTTGAACAATATGTAGACATATATGACTTTCATCTACATGTACCACAAAATCCATGGAAGGGGTGAATTTGCTAATTGTCAAGATTTTGCTCCTCTGGAACTTTGTCGCATCTCCCTAAATGAAAAAAAGACAATTGCCTCACCTATGACATATTTCCTTGTCGGGGCAATGAAGTAGCAACTATTTTGATATTATAGAATGTAAAAGGTGACAACTTGTACTATTGTTTTTGAGATCGTGACCCTAAATCGTGAAGGCTTGCTCAATTTGTTTCTCTTTCTTATCTTTAGCCTTATGATTCTCCTTGTGGTGATTGGATACAAGCCTTACAACAACATGATGTGTGCAATGGATTGCAAGGTAGGACTAAATGCGGGGTGTATATGGTCAAAAAAAACTTGTGGTATACCCTCATTCCCAACTATGCAATGCTGAGAAAAAGAAGTCAATCTACGAAGATGGTAGGTCCAATACAGAGGGATCTGATCTTCAATGGTTGTCGATTGACTCATTTGGATTGAAGCAATAGTCACCAAAGCACATGTCTTAGCATGTGTCAACCTTGGCAATAATGAGGATAGTCTAGACATTGACATATGATTGCAGTATAACAAGGTACAAAAAATTGGTCATTTCATCCAAAATTGGTTCAAGGTTCATTTGAGATAAACTGAAGTAGCCCAATCATGTTCGGATGTATTCTTTGGCCAATTATAGCTACCCATGTTGGGCTTTGAAAGGCTAGTCCAAGCTCAATATCATGGGAATGGATTTTGTTTATGATCTGCTCTAATTTCTACGACAACATCTAGAAACTCCTTAAAGAAATTATTGTTTCAATTGAATTCTACTACGTGCTATTGTGGTTGAGGCTGCAAGAGTGAGATGAATGTATTTGTATCCAATCTTTCTAAATCTCAAACTTTGCTTGAGAGCCTATAGTTGCCTCCATCCTTGATATTTGGATATGGATTGATGAATAAGATTGGTTGTCCATCTTTGATGCACTTCTTCTGGTCTCCTTAAGGAGTCGTAAAGATGTTAAAAATAGTGGATGTATATGGAATATCACCAAGCACCGCAAGTGGAAGGGGTGGAGTATATATTTCAGAATTGGGCATGGAAAGAGAACGTTGAAGAGTGTCAGCAGCATCTTTAGCTTAGGTTGTGAATTGTTGCCAACATCTCCTTGTCATGCGTAGGATACATCTTTTTCTCAGTCAAATTTTGACTCACACAAGCAATCACACCATGGTTTTGGCTCAACATAGAACCACCTTGGGTCTACTTCTTTAAAATGGTCCATGAATCTTGTTGTAGGATCTCCTTTCGGTAATGTGCCTGGAAACACATCTTTTAATTTGTCTAACACTATTTCAAATTCTCCTTACAAAGGAGAATTCAAGGTCAAAGAATTTTTTTTAAGAATAAGCAAGCAAGTCATACAATGACAAAACACCAAAGTCAATTGCCTAAACAACATGAAATTCATAAGTGCATTTTGTAAGGAAATCACTACATGTGTTCAACTATAAGGCCTAATTTGAAAAGTTGTTCTTATTTTTTAATAATAACTAAAGTATGTTGTTAAGCTTTCAAAGGTGGTCATGGAATTGATAATTCAAGACTTGCTCGCATTCACAAGAGATTACAAAAGGATCCAAGTTTACAAGGTTCGATCCAAGGACAAACAGTTTCTCGAGACACCCTAACTACAAAAGCATGGTTAACACATTTCATTAATGTGCACATCAAAAAGCTTCTAAAGTTTCTATGATTTTCACCTTCTAGACATGTACAAGAAATTGAAATTATTTTTGACATACAAAGATTTTGCAATATTCAAGAATGTTCTACATTTGAGTTATTCATCTTCCGTGAAGGTTTGGAATAGAGATTTTGATCTAGTGAGAATCTCTAAAATATCAAAAATGTCTCATTGTACTACTTGTGATCAGTTGAAAGCAATCAAAGAACAAGCTAAAACATGTGTTTATTTTTATAATCATTTCACACATATATTTTAAATTTCATTTATGTTTTCAATTTCCTATATCAATTTTGTCTGAATATTTTAATGAAGGTTACAAAGTCACTCCATGTCCACAAAGAAAAACAAACTCTTGCAAAACACAAAAAATCAAAAGTATGTGGAATTTCCTCAAAACACTTGGGTCGTCATCGATGCAGAGTTTTCATATTGATGTAACTCTTGTTTTATAAAAATAACTATAATGTTGACATGATTACATGAAAATTCATAATAACGTTATCATTAAATGACCTGTTGTTGGGATGTGGACAAGGGGAGTTTGGTGGAATAGCCCACCGGGCCCCTATAAACTGCCCTTTCGGGCCCGTCTAACATAGCCCGATGAGCATTTTCATTATAAAGTAAGGCCATAACCCGCCCTCATTCTCACATTTTATCTTTCTAATACTCTTGCTTCCTAATATTTGTTTCCTAATCTTATTGATTGCGATTTTATTTGCACATGACAGTAATCCAAGATAGTTAAATTTTAAATTTTGTACTTTTAATTTTTAATATTGCTTTTTCATGTTTGTGGTTATTTTAGATTCATTTTTGGTGCACGGCTATTCACTTGGCTAGGTGCTATTGATGAATTTTTAATAATCATTTGTGCGCTTGACAATTATTGATTCATCTTTGGTGCACGACTATTCACTTGGCTAGGTTCTATTGATGAATCTATAACTACTATGGTTGTTTGTTGCATGATTAGTATCCAGTTTGTGGTTATTCTATATTCATTTTTGGTGCATGGCTATTCTTGGCTAGGTGCTATTGATGAATCTTCAATAACCATTTGTGTACGTGATAATTACTGATTCATCTTTGGTGCACGGCTATTCACTTGGCTAGGTGCTATTGATGAATCTATAACTACCATGGTTGTTTGTTTCATGATTAGTCTCCAATTTGTGGTTATTCTAAATTTATTTTTGGTGCACGACTATGTGAAGAATTGAAAAAGATTATCTATGTTAGATATAGGGGTCTTATGTTTTTTATATCAAGCATCTAGGTGTAGGATGTTGATAGGACCAAATTTGGCATAGATGGCAAATTACCCATTTCCACTTGTAATGCCACTATTTAGCCAAAATAGAGTAAGAGGCTAAACTCGTGCCAATTAGAGTGTAGGCAAGTGTAATACTTTTGTTGATGAAATTTAAGAGGTCCAATAGGATTTAGAGGTGGAACCTTGAGGGGTCCAATAGAATTTGAGGTTTGCTTGAAAATGGTCCAATAGAATTTAGAGGTGAATGGATCAATGGTCCAGTAGGATTAAGAGGTGGAAAAAGTGTGGTTTAATCATAGTTAAGCATATTGGTAGCTCGTGGATCTACTAGTATCATTGTACTTCTCATTTGGATCTAATTGATTTTGAGATTGAGAGGATTTTGTGAGTAATTGGTTTTCTAGTTTTCTCTCTCTAGCCTAGAGATCATGATGATTTTCTCTCTCTACCCAAGGAGAGCAGCTTGTTTCTACTTAGATTATTTCTGGAACACTTCCCACATGTGTGAGTGAGAGTTGGAAGTGATTGAATGCATGTAGTAGTGTCTTTTTGCCATAGAATCAAAGATAGATCTTGAATCTCAATCTAGTCTTGATCTTGGTGCATCTACACACCTTAGGAGATCACAAGTACATGTTGTGGACAGTCCACACATGTGAATTTAACATGGTATCATAGCCTACCTAAGGTTACCATGCATTTTGATCCATTTAAGTGAAAACTTTTCATCAATCTTGAGCTAGAAATTGTCAAGATCCATTTTCCTAGCTATCTTGTCTAATTTTGGATCAAAAGAGATCAAAAGGGCATTGATTGGATCTGACCTGGTACTGTACAAAATCAGGTGCTCAGACATGTGTGAGGAACATCCAATTTCATATTGAGAGTTCTCTCTCATACTTGATCCATTTATCTTGCTTGATAGCTCGTTTGGAGGCTATTTTTGTCTAGTTTTTGATGCAATCAGTTTCATTCCATTTGGTTGAGCCAATCAGAAATTATAAGCTTTTGAAGAGGGTTAGGTAGGGCACCTAGACCTGGGTGGACACATTTGGTAAGATCTTTCATAGGAGGAGACAGTACTTCATTATTGGATTGAGAGTGTGTAGCAACATTTATTGTTCATCATTTGAGTTTTCTTCACTTCAAAAGTCTTCAATGAGTTCATCTTTGTTGGAACCAAGTGAAATACTGTCCACTTCAAACTATTCAATTTGGAAGATGAGGATGGAGTCCATCTTGATCCTTCAAGACGTGATGGACATAGTTCTTGGCCTTGAAGAAGAACCACAAGTTCTTCAAGAGGTTCAAAAATACAAAAAGAGAGCTAGGATGGCTCTCCACTACATTAAGATGAATGTCTCTAATGAGATATTGAGGGAGATAGGTATTTGTACAACAACCAAAGAAGCTTGGGATTGTCTCAAGACTTTCTATGAGCTAAGAACACCTCTAGGCTCCTCACTCTTAGAAATCAAATCTTTCAAAGTAGCCAAGAGAGTGATGAGAGTGCATCTACTTATGTTTTGAGAGTAAAAGATATTCATAGAGAGCTTGCTTGCATTGGTGATTCCATCAATCAAAATGAGCTAGTCCAAGTCATTCTCAATGGCTTGAGAAGTGAATTTGATAACCTTGTCCAATCCTATGCCATTAAGGAGCAGCTCCCAAGTTTGGAGGCTCTCCAAAGTGTGCTAATTTTTGAAGAATCAAGGCAAGAGTACAAGCTCTTGAGGATGGACAAGCTTTCTCTCACTCATAATGATGGCAAAGCTCTCTTTGCCAAGGACAAGCACAAAGGGAGGAACAAGAACAATTTTAACAATCCTCAAGCAAGGACAAAGCCAAATTCAAAGACAAAGATGAGGAGGAAGATGATTCCTCTAATGCTTCATCATTCAAGCTCAAGAAGAAGATCAAGTGCTTTTATTGTGGCAAGAAAGGCCATAATGCCACCAATGGCTTCAAGAAGAAGAATCAACTCAAGCAAGCAAACATCACCAATGAGAAGGAAGACACTATTGCAAGTGATGGAGAGGGATCTCTTATGATCTCTAGCTTCTCATCCACTCCTTTCAAGAAGGACGGCTTATGGTATATTGATAGTGGAGCCTCTTCACATATGTGTAGCTCCAAGGATTCTTTCTCTTCTATTGCACCTTATGATGGAGTCAAGAAATCAATATACACTGCAAATGATTTTGAATGTCCTATT